>WSYH01005065.1:0-23223 GCA_036426205.1 Ascaphus truei | reverse complement strand
GCCCCACCCCCCCCCCCCCCCCCCTCCTTACCCCTGGCCTAGCCAGGCCATGGCTTCGCGGACCCCCCCCCCCCAGCCCCCCCGGGTCTACCCTGGTTGCCTCCAGCAGTCAGGGCTTTCGCGGACCCGCCCCGCGGTCTACCGCTGCGCTGCCCCCCAGGCCAATCGCGCTGCTGGCCTCGCCTTTCTTTCGGGCTATCGCGCCGGACCCCCAACACGCCCTATCACCCGCTCCCCGCACCCCCCCTTATTAACCAGTTCGCTCTATCAGCGGGCATTGCGTTTCAGTACCCTCCTGGTTACCTCTGCTGCAGCCCATGGCTTGTGGCCCCCACCTCGGTTACCTGGACTGCAGGCCAGGCTTGCCGGCCGCCTCCGGTTACTGGCTAGCAGACAGGGCTTGCGTGACCCCCCCGCCGCCCCCCCCGGGTTCCCTGGTAGCCTGCATGCAGGGCTATTCCATCTTGCGGACCCAACCCTGGCTGACGGCAGGGCTTACTTCGGCCAACGTACTCAGCCCTGGCTGCAGGCACTGCGCTTGCTGACCATACCCCCCAACCCAGGTCTGCTTTGGCTGACCCAACCCCCGCACGACCCCCCCTGTACCCCCCCCCACCCTCCTCAGTCCCTCCCGCCCCCCCCCCCCTCCCCCGCCCCCCCCGGTTTTCCCCTGGCGCAGGCAGTGCTTGTGGCACCACCTCCTGCTGTCTACCCTTTCTTCCGCACATGGACCTTGGGCCACCCCCCCCGGTTACCCGGGCTGCAGGACGGCTGCTTCGGACCCCCCCGGTTACCCTGGGCCTTCCGCAGGGCTTACCCTTGCGCGATCCCCCCCCGTACCTGGCTATGCAGCAGAGGAGCTTTAGCGACCCCACCGCCCCCTCCCCCTCGTTTACCTGCTCTGGCAGGAGGGCTTTTGCTGACCCCCCGCCGCCCACCAGTTTACCGCTGGCTGCACCAGGGCTTCGCCCTGGAGCAACCCCCGCGTCTGGTAAGCCCCCCCTCGCCCACGGTGAAGGTTTGGAGTCGTCGTCGCTCCAGCCGAAATCATGGCGCCCTCCTCCCGTGTGAGGCAGGACAGTGATAGCCACGGGCGGACACCCGGTTACCTGGCTGCAGGCAGGGCTTGCGGACCCCCCGGTTACCTGGCTGCAGGCAGGGCTTGCGGACCCCCCCACGGGGAGTCTGTGGCTGCATGCATGGGCTGCTTGAATACACACCCGGCCCCCGGTGTACCTGAAAACTCAAAGCAGGCAGCGGCTTTGCCCTTGGTCACCAAAAATAAAAAAAAGGGAAAAAAGAGGGGACCTGATCCGGCCCCGCACACGGTGAAGGTGTGAGTGTCTCGCTCAGCCGCACGGTGACGCCGCGCTCGGGCCTACGTGCAGCACCCGCCCTGCATTCCACAACCATGCCCACCTCCAGCCCCGCCGCTCTTTCTCCAGCCAGAAGGAACCGGCCGCCGCCGCACGCATTCCCTCAGCCGCCCCGCTAACATCTTCACCGGCGGGGAGGTAAACTGGAAGCCGGGCCGCGCTGCAGGCCGATCTCCGGCGGCCGCCATGGTCGCCATGGAGACAGCAAAACTGGCGCGCCTTTTCTGACATTGACAGGGGACCAATCGCGGCTCCTGTACGAGAGCAGCAACCAATCATAGGAGAGGGGGGCTGGGCTGGTGACCCTGCATTAACCCCTTCCAGGCTGTTAGTGTGACAACCCTCTATAAAGACGTGTCTCTGTGTAATAAACCAATGTCAGAACAATACATGGCGCGCCTGTGTTTGTGTTTATTAAGCAGCAGTGTCACATATTCCAACATCTTTTTATAAATGTCAGGGGTCAAGTCTGCACTATGTCTGACCCCCATACAGGGGAAAGTGGTTCTTGGGTGAGCCATACTCCAGCTAACAGTAAACAATAATAATAATGACAACAACAAATATAATAAAGTTAATCTTATACTATATTAGTGAAAGCACTGTATGTTTGCCTGCCTGGATGTCCGGTGTCCCTAGGGGAAATCTCATTGGTCCCTTGGGTCGCCCGCCCCCGCACACCTCTCATTGGCCTGAGGCGGAGTGACGGCACCAGCACACACCAGCACACAGCGACACACACATAACACACACACACACTACACACAAACACAACACACCACACCACACACACACACACACACACACAACACAGCAGCAGTCTATTACACACACCCACCACAACCAGCAGTCATCCTCTATACCAACACCACAGCCACACATCAACAACGAGCAGCTCTATACACGACCAAACGATCCACACACAACACACAGCAGCTCTATACACCCACCACACACACACACAAAACCCACATAGCTCTAGAACACACAACAACCTCACACAACAGGCAGCCTACGCACATACCACACACACACACACAAACAGGCATCTCTATACACACCCACACACGACACACAACACAGCAGCTCTGATCACCACACACACACACAACAACTCACAGCACGCTTCATACACACACACACACACGATCTACAACACGAAGCAGCGTATACACACACGACACCCCACAACACAGCAGCTCTATACACACACACACACACACAACACAGCAGCTCTATACACACACACACACACACACACACACACAACAAGCAGCTCTATACACACACACACACACACCCTCTGTCCGTCCCCCCCCCCCATCACGTGCGCCGCCCTGCACTGGCTCCGGACGGGAAGCGCGGCCCTCCTACCGCAGCCGCTCCCTTACCTCCCCGGCGCTACCACCCGCTCAGGTAAGTCACTGTGCGTCCCGCCTCAGCCTCAGGCCCACTGCGCGTCCCGCCTAAGCCTCAGGCCCACTGCGCGTCCCGCCTCAGCCTCAGGCCCACTGCGCGTCCCGCCTCAAACTCAGGCCCACTGCGCGTCCCGCCTCAGCCTCAGGCCCACTGCGCATGCCGCCTCAGCCTCAGGCCCACACAGGGCGATTCCTACGGCCGCTCAGCCGGACGCCACATCGAGCGGGCGCTGGGGGGGGGCCCCCGCTCCTCTTTCTCCCCCCCCGCTCCCCTTTCTCTCCCCCCCGAAACCTTTACAACAAATACTCACCTATTGTTCCACGAGTTATAAATAATACTACCTATTACGCATTTACATCCCGGGCAACGCCGGGTCTCTCAGCTAGTACCTTATAATACTTTGTGGGTTCTGAGCCCAGTTGTCCCACTCATGCCCAGCACCATTCCCCTCTAGCAGGCGCACATGCACCTCCCCTTATGTGTGCATGTAATCAGATGAGCAGGAACGAATGGAATGAACATTATTACATTATCTCCTGGCTGTTCTGTAAATAAGCGGTTTGGGCTTTGTTTGCACACCTGCTACTTTCTGTACTCGTTTCAAGATTTTCGTTCTTGTGTGAGCACCGGAAAGGCAGCTGTTTCCAAACTAGATGGTTATGAACTAATGCTGATATTAAGAAATGATCATGTAAACCCCCTTCAGTGTCCCTACTAGGATTCATGGTTTAGACAGACTTGAGGCAATGTACCCAAGAGCCAAATTTTGCCTAAATTGTGAACCTATCCCCATGGTTTATCAGCCGCAGAGCTTCCTGAGGCCTTATTGCATGGCTGTCCTCTGAGGCAGTTACTGTCCCAGATGTCTGGTGTATAAAAACATGTTATGTATAAAATGGTTTGATCCTTTTTATTTGCCTATACCAGTGTAAAGCAGCCAGTGCTGGCCAACTCAAAGCATCCGGCCTACACTGTGTGTAAAATGTAACATCAGCACAATGGTTTCAGTATCGGTGTACAGATTGGCACTCGCTTGGCACATGGTTTACATGACGGCCTAACGCCATCTACACCTGCACTCTGATGTCCTTATCCGGTGCCAAATTACTAGCAAGGTCTAGTGAATAAAGCCCTTATTATTTGTTACTTTCAAAATATGAATACAGCCTTTTTCCTCTAAGGCCGTGCTTATTCCAGCGGCAGCCGTGCGCACGACGCCGCGCGCCACCAAAACAAATGCATGTTTTCCACTGAGCGCGCACTGTGTGTGCGAACGAGGCGTCCAAGCGCGTAAATTTTGAGCAGATCTCAAATTGATTTTCCCGAGCGATGGCCACGTCACGCGAGCGGTTCAGCCAATGAGGGCAAACCGCTCACGTGGCATCATGGCCGTGCCTCCTGATGCCACCTGCATTGCAGGTTTCGGGCGTGCGCATCGCCCTGTGATGTCACGAGGGAGCGTATGCGCCCTGCCGGAGCTGGTATAATCCAGGCCTAAATGTTAAAGGGGAAATTAAATGTGACTCTCTGTAGTAGTGAGAGCCCCATCTCTGACCCTCCTATTAGATGACACTGGCGGGTGCTCTGGTTTTGTTGGAGGGGTGGAGGTTACTTGCTTATACAACATGAACAATTGATACAAAATACTAGCTCATGGAATCCATTTTCTTTGGAGTTGGACAATATTTTAGTAGTTATTTTTAGTTATTTTAGTTAAAATCTTTTGCTAATGTATTTGCGTTACCGCACAGCAGATTAAACATCGTGCTAAACCTTTTCTGTTGGCTCCAGAAGACTTTGTCTGTATAAACTCAAGTTGCGGCGGCGGCGGCAACTCGCGTCTCGTGTTTACCGAAGAGGAATGTAAATGTGAAACAGTACCAAGTATCTCCGTGCGTCCAACCGTCCACTGCTCGAAGCTTTAATTCCGCCGTTGTGGCGTTCCTATAATCACACCCGCTGACAAACTGAAAAACTGCACATTTAATAGACTCTGCGCCTTTTTTTTTTTTTTTTAAACCATCTTAGATTGTAAGCTTTTCGGGGCACGGCCCTTCCATGGTCACTAGTGTTACTACACATACAGACACACATACTGACACACCTACAGACACACACACACACCTGCAGACACACACACACACCTACAGACACACACACACACCTACAGACACACACACACACCTACAGACACACACACACACCTACAGACACACACACACACCTACAGACACACACACCTACAGACACACACCCCCCGCTCCCCTTTCTCCCCCCCCCGAAACCTTTACAACAAATACTCACCTATTGTTCCACGAGTTATAAATAATACTACCTATTACGCATTTACATCCCGGGCAACGCCGGGTCTCTCAGCTAGTAAGTCAATAAAAATGCCACCCCATGGACCCCCCATCCCATTCAGGCCGACCGCCAGAACAAAGAGCATTGCGTGAAAGCTCCGCAGAGCTCTCAAGTGATGTGAAAATTCCTGAGGGTCCCAGTGTCACTACATAACTCCCATTCCTTACAGAACAAAGAAAGTAATGCATTTTAACATAAGTATAGTATATTAAATGTCAGAGCCAGTGGTCCAAATAAGAAAAAAAGGGGGCCAGTATGGTCTTTGATTTAGGATATACAGTATATACATATAAATATTTATATATATACACATACATACACATTGTTCATGCTGCACAAATAGGAATGGGAAGAGAGATCTTTTAATATAAATCCTTTTTTTCTTGACGTGGAATAATTTTTAAACTACTTACAGAGTATTAGTGCAATTGGTTTAATGTCAAAATATACCAACCACCCTTAACCCTTGGAGTGCCAGAGGGGTTCACAGAGAAAAAAAATACAGTAATTTATATCAAACTAAAAAATGTCAATTGATTAGTAGAAATCAGCTGGACTTTTTTCATTGACTGGCTGATTTCAAGTGCTGGTTGTATTAAGTGTGCAGTTAAAACTAGAAGCCGTTTAAACAAGGAAGGGGTTAAACAAGGTATAGTATATTGAAATACAGTTTATTGTTAGTTATTATAAACTTCATACTTGCTACAATGAGCAGGATTGAAAATGCCACTCAATGCACATCTTGCCACATGTACAGTATGTGCACTTGGAGCAGCTGTTCCAAGGAGCATACCGCTGTGAGAAGTGTGAGCAGGTGGTCTCTTTAGAGTCAGATTGCTGATCTGAAGAGGAAACTTGCAATATTGAGGGACATTGACAATCTTGAAAGGGGTTTAGTGCTCACTGAGCAGGCCCTTGCTTAGACTAGTGGTGCAGATGGTGGCACTGTTAGTGAGGAGCAGATAGGTAGCTGCATAACAGTTAGAAGGGGAAGCAGGGGCAATAGGGAGAGGCAGGCCAGTTCTGAGCTGAGCATCCCAATAGATTTGCCATGTTGAGTGAAGATATTGGGAGTGTCAGGGCAAGAATGGCAAGGCTGGGGGAAACTGATTCCTCTAGCAGCCAGGGGAATAGGTCCTCCAGCACAGAAGGGAATCAGGATGCTCCGGTACAAAGAAAGATTGTGGTGGTAGGGGACTCCATTATTAGGAAGGTAGACGGGGCAATCTGTTGCCATGACCACATGAACCGAACAGTTGTTGACTCCCAGGTGCTTAGGTTTGGCACATTGTGGATCGGGTAGACAGATTGTTGGGAGGGGCTGGGATTGACCCATTGGGCTTGGTACATGTTGGCACCAATGACAAAGTTAGAGAAAGATGGAGGGTCTTAAAATTGATTTCAGGGATCTAGGCCAAAAGCTTTAGGTAAGGACCTCCAAGGTAGTATTTTCTGCAATACTACCAGTGCCATGCGCTACCACAGGGAAACAGATTATGGAGGTTAATGCATGGTTAAGAAAGTGGTGTAGGCAGGAAGGTTTTGGGTTTTTAGAGCAATGGGACTCCTTTTCTGAGAGGTGCCATCTTTATTCTAGGGACAGATTGCACCTCAATGAAGAGGGATCTTCTTTGCTAGGGGGGAGAATGCTAAAAAGGTTGGAGGAGATTTTAAACTACGATGGAGGGGGGAGGGGAATTAAACAGAAACTAAATAGAATAGATGAGGAAACAATGGGTTATGGAGGTAGAATGGGGCAAGTACGAGTTTGACAAGCAGCGAGATACTCATAGTGAATACAGATAATACTAGAAAACTTCTAAAGACTAAAAACCAAGTTGGCGCAGGAAGGAAGGAGAAGATAAGATAATAGTATAGGCTGAAAAAAACTTAAATGCATGCTTGAATTAATAGCTACAATGGAGCAGTATATCATAGGCATTACTGAAACATGGTGGGATGAAACGCATTACTGGGCAGTTAATTTAGAGGGTTATTCCCTTTTTCGGAAGGATCGAGCAAATAGAAGAGGAGGTGGAGTATGCTTATATGTTAAATCGGATCTAAAACCTATTATAAGGAAGATGTTTATGAAGGGAATGATGAAAATGTAGAGACCTTGTGGATAGAAATTAGCAGTGGAGGTAGAAGTATAAAGAAAATGCTTGTAGGGATATGCTATAAACCACCAAATATCTGTGAGATGGAGGAAGCTAAAATACTATAAATGGAGAAGGCATCAAAACTAGGTCATGTTTGCATAATGGGTGATTTTAATTATCCAGACAGACTGGGGCAATGCGATTAGTATTACAACAAAAGGAAACAGGTTTTTGGGGGTGCTTAAAGACAATTATATGACCCAAATTATTGAGGAACCAACCAAGAGAGTGGCAATACTGGATTTGGGAATATCAAACAATGTAGAAGTAATAGCAAATATTCAAGTCCTGGAACATTTGGGTAGCAGTGATCATAACATGGTCTGATTTGAAATAAATGATCAAAAAACAGATTACTTGGGTTCAACAAAGACCGTAAACTTTAGAAAGGCAGATTTTAATAAACTGAGGACTAATCTACAAGTAATACATTGAGATGATGAGTATAAACGGGCAGTCTTTAAAACATTGTTATAAAAGCACACTCATCAGTGTATACCCTTGGGTTATAAGTATTAAAGAAATTAGTCAAAACCAATGTGGCTACATAAACAGGTAGAGGAGGAAATGGAAACGAAGAGGCAGGTGTTTAGATTCTTTGTCAGAAGGGACGGAGGCATCGTATAAGAATTCTAACGAATGTAACAAAAATTGCAAAAGGGGAATCAAATTAGCCAAAATGGATAATGAAAAATTGATTGCAATAGAAAGTAAGATCTACCCTAAAAAGTTATTTAATTGCCTTAATAACAAAAAAAACGAGAAAAGAAAATATAAGACCCTTTCCGTGTGAGATGGGTAGGCAGATTATTGGAGATAAGGAAAAAGCAGAGGTATGAAACAAATTCTTTGCCTCTGTGTTTATCAGGAAATAATCAATTTCTATTGTAGGGCCACAGGAGGAAGCCACAACCTCCATATTGATGAACAATTGGTTAACTGCGGAAGACGTTCACAGGCGGCTTGAAAAAATTCAAGTAAATAAGGCACCTGGCCCCGATGGCATACATCCAAGAGTTCTCAAAGAGTTAAGTTCAGTAATAGTCAAACCATTACATTTAATATTCAAGGACTCCATTTCCACAGGCTCAGTACCTCAAGATTGGCGTAAAGCAGATGTAGTGCCTATATTTAAAAAGGGAGCTAGATCACAACCAGGCTATTACAGGCCTGTAAGTCTGACTTCAATAGTGGGGAAACTACTTGAAGGTTTAATAAGGGATAATATTCAGGAATACCTAATGGAAAACAAAATAATTAGTAATAGTCAGCATGCATTTATGAAGGATAGATCCTGCCAAACTAACCTTATTTGTTTCTTTGAGGAGGTAAGTAGGAATTTAGACCAGGGTAATGCAGTTGATGTGGTCTACTTAGATTTTGCAAACGCTTTTGATACGGTTCCACACAAGAGGTTGGTGTACAAAATAAAGCAAATTGGACTCGGTCAAAATATATGCACCTGGATTGAAAACTGGTTGAAGGACAGACAACAGAGGGTTGTCATAAATGGAACTTTTTCAGGTTGGGCTAAAGTCGTGAGTGGAGTACCTCAGGGATCGGTACTGGGACCTCTGCTTTTTAACTTGTTTATTAATAACCTTGAGATTGGCATCGTGAGCAAAGTCTCCATCTTTGCTGATGATACTAAATTGTGTAAGGTAATAGAATCAGAGCAGGGTGTAATTTCTCTTCAGAAGGACTTGGAGAGACTGGAAACGTGGGCAGGTAAATGGAAGATGAGGTTTAATACAGATAAATGTAAGGTTATGCATTTGGGATGCAAGAATAAAATGGCGACTTACAAATTAAATGGAGATATATTGGGGGAATCCTTGATGGAGAAGGATTTAGGAGTGCTTGTAGACAGCAGGCTTAGCAATAGTGCCCAATGTCATGCAGTAGCTGCAATGGCAAACAAGATCTTATCTTGCATCAAACAGGCAATGGATGGAAGGGAAGTAAACATACTTATGCCCCTTTACAAAGCATTAGTAAGACCACACCTTGAATATGGAGTACAATTTTGGGCACCAATCCTAAGAAAAGTCATTATGGAACTAGAGAGAGTGCAGAGAAGAGCCACCAAATTAATAAAAGGGATGAACAATTTAAGTTATGAGGAGAGGCTAGCTAAATTAGATTTATCTACATTAGAAAAGAGGCGTCTATGAGGGGATATGATAGCTATATACAAATATATTCGGGGACAATACAAGAAGTTTTCAAAAGAACTATTCATCCCACGGGCAGTACAAATGACACAGGGTCATCCCTTTAGGTTAGAGGAAAGGAGATTTCACCAGGAACAAAGGAAAGGGTTCTTTACAGTAAGGGCAGTTAAAATGTGGAATTCATTACCCATGGAGACTGTGATGGCAGATACAATAGATTTGTTAAAAAAATGTTGACATCTTTTTAGAAAGGAAAAGTATACTGGAATATACCAAATACAGTAAGTAAACATGGGAAGAATTTTGATCCAGGGAATAATCCGATTACCAATTCTTGGAGTTAGGAAGGACTTTATTTTTCCCTTTAAGAGATATTATTGGATGATATGTCATCTGGATCAATAAGGAAGTATAGATATAGGATAAAGTATCTGTTGTCTAACTTTAGCATAGGTTGAACTTGATGGACGTATGTGTATACACACACACACACCCACACAATACACACACATACAAAAACCGTAAGCGCTCAATCAAAAATACCCACTGAATGTATAAAGAGATAATAGTTTGACCCAGTGTAAGGTATAACAGGGTATACAACTGAAAATATTAGACAGACATATGCTATATAAACTATGTGTAGGTGCTAAATACAATAAAAACATATAATAAAAAATATACCAAAATAAATTAAATATAGCTGAGAAAACAGTATCAATTTCTATTTCTAATATTGGATAGCCCACAGATTGTCCATGACAAATCAATAAAAATTGGATATAAGTTCATAAACATCCGCAGACTCTCACAGGATGAACCACATCCGAAGTGAATCCAGCAGGAAAAGAGAAAGAGAGGTGCGTGCCACATAGCGTGATTCTGTGCAGAAATGTTATTCTCAACAATATAAAGTATAAATTAGCACACTCACAAGTGTAGCTAGAATAAGAACATTTAGAGTCAGTCAATTTCATATGAGATGATACTCATCTGGAACAGCTCGTGTCTCAGTCAGGAAACTTGTAGCACTCCACAGGCGATATTGAAACAGTTCGTTCAAAATGTATGAGCTTCCAGGATACCAGTAGAACAATTAGAATGAGATCGCAACTACTGCTGTAATAAAAAGTAACCTGTTTGACCACAATTAGGGATAGATGCAGGCAGGTCACTCGATACACAGCCTGCTCGCGGTAACAGAAAGACGTGTCTTCTAACTACACTTGTGAGTGTGCTATTTTATACTTTATATTGTTGAGAATAACATTTCTGCACAGAATCATGCGTCTCTCTTTTCCGGAGAGAGATATATCTACCTATCTATCTATCGATATCTATATCTATATACACACACACACATACACACGTATATATATTATACACACACACCCACACCCACAAGCATATATATTTATATATGTATGTGTGTACACACATTTGTAAACAAATTTCAGCCCCTCCGGCACATTGCAAACACGTCATCACTCCTCCGGTGCAATCACATGATCGCGATGCGAACGAGAGAGAGGAAAATCCTCCCCTTCCCTGCCAGGTCCGGTCAGATCGCGTTCCATGTTACAGAGGAGAAAGGAACGCGATCTCCCCTACAAAACGTGCACATTGTATACATGGCATAACTACTATGTCATGTGGCCCCTGGAGTGCCAGACTTCATGACGTGGTAGGGCACTCAAAGGGTTCTCAACCTTTCTTTGAACCTGGGCACGCAACCCTTCTTGCTCACGCGCACAAGCTCACCACACTCACCCTCCTGTCACACATATTTATGCCCTTATTCTCAACATTCCATATTGACAACTCACTCCTTCGTCACAGAGTATCCTCACACTTCTGCTCAAATCGCTCACTCTCTCTCACATAGCACACTCATCTCATTCGCGCGAGGAGACTGCGACCTGCCTTTCTTCTCTCTCCTCAGTGCCAGGCTCAGAAAGGTGTGTGTGTACAGGCTGACCACAGCCTTTCAGTCTCCAAACATTGCGGGATATGCCAGCGGAGCAGCGGACAGTGTTACCCGAGGGGGGCCGCAGCACTCATCGCAGAGGGATAACGGCTAGTAGCGGACTTAAAGATTTCTGCTGCCTGTAGGCCTGGGGTGGCCTTCTGCCCTAGCGTATTGACGTCATGTGACGCTAGAAGAGGGGGGCACTCCAGAAAAAAAGGAAAGGCTTTCTCACACACAGATTTCTCCCCCGTAATTTGGCACCGCCACCTCCCCCCCCCCCAAAATAAAAATTGCTGCTCTACGCTACATCCACCTCGGCCTAATGGGAAATCCGCCAGTGGCCATGCCATCATGCATGAGAAACAGTGGGTTAAAGGAACAATTCATGCAGTTTTCAATTTTTTCATTTTGTAGCACAGGTTCGAAGGAGGGGGTCTCCTCTGCTCCCAGAGATACTTCGCTGCGTAGAAGGGGTTAGTAGGCACTGCGGCTGAGCAAGCTGGGGTTTAAAGCTTCCACGATGATGTTACGGTTTCCTATTGGCCCAGCTTGGTCAGGAACTTTGAAATTCCGCCATTATGTGAACCCTGCTAGTCGAGCAGAGCTGCTACTGGTACCCCCTACGAGGTATGTCTGGAAGCAGGGAGTCCCCGGAGCTGAAATTAATGGGGTTCAGCTCGGATTGCCACTATAAAATAACCATTTAACTTATTTGTATCTTGTGAAAAATGAACGTGTGTCGCGTTTCTCCTGAAGTAATGAATTAAAGTGCAGCAGCTACCTATGTTTATCTATTTAACGAATTATGGTTTCAGAACCCGTAGCTTTAATGACAGACAAGGAGTCTTATCCGCTAAAGACAGTAGATAAAGATTGTTAAAAAAAAAAAAAACATGAAAGTTATTGTTACCATAGAAATGTAAAAGCAATGTGAGAATGTCGCTGTCCTTTGTTCACATTTGTTCTAGGAAGGACTGACCCCTTAAAAGGAGAGTGGAAATTATACGTTTGCAAATACAAAAAAGTGTGGTAATCTGGGTGTGAAAATAAAAAAGCAATTGCTGTTCACCATTAATTTTCGCAACGCAGAAATATTTATACACATAACTATTTGACTTGAACATACCGTCATATGTCCCACTTTCCAGCAATGCTCCGCTGTCCTCTAGAGCTTTGAACTGCTCAACGGGAATGAAATTATAATCGACCTCTGGGACTTCGCCATCTCGTGGGGAGCGTGTTGTACCTGGAGTGAAACAAACAGGAGCAACTTTGAGATTCCTTACAGCCTGTGCCAGGGAAGGCTAAAAAACCCACTTCTGTTAAAGAATTGGGCCCATGGGGACTCTGATAATCAGAGCCCGAGATGGGAATCCGAAGAGAGAGAGGAAAAAGTTCATGAAATTCTCATTTGAGAGAGCGCTTCACTTTGTAAAACTAGGGCAATGAATTATGTAGGAAGAGGAATTGCAAAGAACAGAAAGTTTTGCGGAGTCCGGGAGGCATGGCAAAGATTGGAGGAGATGGGGATTTCTTTTCACTGTAACTAAACTAACTATGCCCCCGTTTGAAAACATTCGTGTTTAAATTACAGCCTTAATATTGAACATTCAAGTTGATTTGGGGTTCTGTTAAATTGCCTTCGGTGGGCAGAGAATTGCTGAAATCCAGTCAGTTCCTATCACCCTTTTCTTCCCCCGCGTGCAACCGTGACCCCTATTCCTTCTTGCCTCATCCAACCCCCTCCTGAATTCTGCTCCCCATACTCACACACATTTTCAACTACTCGATCCGCTCAGATACCTCTCCCTCTGCTTTCAAACATGCCATAGTGAAAACGATCCTTATAAACATCACCCTTAATCCCACCTCCCCATCTATCGTCCTATCTTTCCTGCCTTTTGCAACCAAGCATCTGAACACCCTGTTTATTTGCACTTAGTCCATTTCCTCAACACTCAAACTCTTTGCACATTGCAATCTGACTTCCAAACCACTCATTCCATGGAAACTGCCTGATCAAAGTAGCTAATGATCTACACATTGCCAAATCTAACGGGCTCTAAATTTAGCCTGACTTCTCTGCTGCTTTTGACACGGTCGACCACCATCTACTTCAGCAAATTCTTTGCTCCCTTGGTATCTACGACAAAGCCCTCTCCTGGTCCTACTCTGATCTCTCTAACTACTCTTTCAGTGTCTCCATTGCTAACTCTTATTCTTATCCTGTCCTCCTGTCTGTTGATGTGCCTGGGAGCACCGCTTTTCTTTCTATATATTGTACACGCTCACTTGGTGATCCCAATAGCTCCTTTGGTTTAAATTAACAACTCTACGCAGAGGACACACAGCGGTATCTTTCAAACCTTAAACTTACTCCAGACATCCAGTTCCAAATCACTAATTCTCTCTCTGCTGCAATGTCAGACTGAATGGCCCTACGTCTCTTGAAACTTAACGTGGCTAAAATGGAGCTCATCATTGTGACGGTAGGGGTTGTTCTAAAATAAAGGTTAAGCCCACCATTACCAATGTCAACGATATGATGTATTTATTTATGTATGTAGTTTATTGTACCAGTTCTATATATGTTATTCTTAAAGTATGTAGAACAGTGATGTGCAGCTCTGTTCAAGAGAGTGGACCTGCAGGGGTTAACTCTCTTGCAAAAGGAGCCGTAATCAGAGTTTGGTATTGTAGGCCTGGCCACTGATGGGATTAGGCCCATTGTTGAGGAACATGGGAGAGGTCGACCACCTGCAGAGTGTACTTGTTCTGCAAGAAAGCTGTAATCCCTGGGGCTATATCTGTATTGTATGACTGTGGAGGGGAGTTGTGTGGGCATTGTTCTCTATCTGCCTACATCCTGTGGACTATGTTAAGGATAGGAATGACCATATTTGGGAATGCTATTTTGGTCTTCCTAGCCCACCTTCAACCTCAGTAATCCCATCAAGCGGGTCTGGGGCTGTGTGCAGAGACCAGGACTATTGTTTCTACCCAGACTAGCTGGAATCTCCCTGATTGGGACGGGGATAGGTATAAATACTCCTTCTCCCCAGCCTCAAGAGTAATTCTGGACCTGACGGCCTTTGTGAAGGCTGTGTTCTGATAGAGCTGTACGAGCCGACAGGGAGCCAGCAGAAGGAAACCGAGTAGACCCATTTCTGGGGTCTGGAGGATCCGGAGGAGCTGCGGCCTGTGTGTGCAGCGTCGGCCTGAGCTGTTTCGAGTGCAGCAACTGTGGGGAATTTAAAACTGCTAGCTAGCGGAGATCAAGGCAATGCTGCCCATACTACCAAGGACAGCGGCACATGTTGGGTATGCATATCAGGGTAAGCTTTTGGATGTAGGTCCCCATACCTTGGGCTTTAGGTTAGTTCCCCCTGGTGGTGTGTGTGTGTGTGTGATATGTACTGGAAGTTTGTGGAATCTTTTTTAAAAAAATTCACTTTTGTTCAACTCTGCAGTTCTGTCTAATATACTGATCCCCTGTGTAATTGTTCTGGTCTCCCGCGACAATCATAATCCCCCCCCCCCCTAAATTAGGCCCAATTCCTGAGTTTTCTGTCAGTCAATAACACTACCATTCATTCAGTCTTTAATCCGCCCCTTTCTCTGTCGCTCAAAAACAAACTCTCACACATGCCCTCATTATCTCCTGACTTGCCTATTGCAACATTCTCCTTTCTGGCCTTCCTGCATCCCAACTCTATACAATCAAAAATGCTGCTGAGAGTGATAACACTATCTTCTAGGTCAGTCTCTGCTCCACTCCTCCTGTAATCCCTTCAATGTCTCCCCATCAAACTCCATGTCAACTATAAAGTTTCACTCTCCTTCAAGACAACATTGTTCTACCACCTCTCACATCTCCACTCTAATCTCTCGCGATACCCTTTCTTGTCCCTTATGCCCCGCTGAAGGCCGTCTCCTCTCCGTTCCATTTGTCTCTACAGCACTCTGACATATCAAATCTTTTTCACTTTTAGCTCCCTACCTGTGGAGCTCCCCTGCAGCATTAGCAAACACCCCATCCCTCCCTATCTTCGAGTCACGCCTAAAAGCTCACCTCCTTAGCAAAGCACTGGGTTAATTAGGGCTTGAATCTTCTCCTTGCACTCACTTACCCCTTCAATCATGTTCTATACTGAACTGACTCCTATTGCATTATTGTTTAACGCACTTGTGTAACTTTAGATATGATCTCCCTGTGCAATCTGTATTAAAATACTGTAAAACACTGCATACATTAGTGGCTTTATATAAACATATACATAGAGAACTGAAATCTCCTGCACTGTACGCAGTAAAGTGAAGCAAGAGGGTTTATGCAATTTCCTGAAGCAGCAATCCCCTCTACTACTCACCACCAACAAACAAGGGGTCATTTCAAAGTTTAGAAAAGGATTTCAAATTACTTTTACAAAAAGGTGTCAATCCGCTTCCATGTAGCCCCAAAAACACGCCACTGTTCTTCGTTCACTTTTGTCTAGCACTGGAAGACACCTTACTGCCCATTCACTTTTAAAATAGCATTATTTAGTGAACATGGACCTTAATCTTTTAAAGCAGCAATCCTCTCTCCCCCCCCCCCCCCCCTGGCACTCCACGGGTCTTGCAAAAAATATAAAACAATATTTAATCCGGTGGTTCGCTTCGATTCGATGTTTGTGTCTCTAACACAGACTTGTGTCGAGATAACTGTGTTAGAGGCCGAAACGTCGCGCCAAACCACCAGAGTAAATATTGTTTATTTTTTTGCAAGACCTGTGGAGTGCCAGAATTTATTAGGAACGCCGTTTTCTACATAATAAAAAAAAGGAAGGAGGCGTTGGCTTTACGGTGAGTAAAGTGGACGCCGCTTTAATGCTTTGGGGCGCCGTATGGGACGCGACACCACGAGCGATCGCTTGATGGTGACGTCACCGTTTATGCGAGTGGATGAGGAGCCTCCCCACATTCACAAGATGTCACCAAGCAGACGGGCAAAAAGCTACGTCGTGGGGCCCCTCACGTGCCAGACCTCAAGGCGAAGCTATGTCATGGGCAACCCAAAGGGTTAAACATCTCTGCCACTGGTTCTAATAGTAGAGCTATTGCCATTGAAGTAAATTAGAGCACTTTACTGTACTATAATTGTGTGTGCAATTTTTGCTGGTCAACAGTGTTCGTGCACAGACGAAACCAGCCTGTAAAATGTCACTTTGAGAGTACTTTGGAGGCACAGATTTAGTAAGAACAAGAGGTCAACAGAACAGAATGTACAAAGTCCATATTTACAAGAACCCACACATTACAGATCAGGTTTGTCACACGTCTGCGAGTTGTTGATGGAGGCAGGGATTGGGAAGGTAAAGCACAATGTTATTGTGCATTGCAGAAAACATATGGTGTTTCAAGGTATAACAAAGGCTGTTTTATCATTCAAGTCAAGGATTTGAAGGCCTTTGCCGGTGCAAACTCTTCTTGAGAAGGAGTGGCTCAGTGAGTAGACACTGACTGACACTGAGATTGCTGCAGGGGAGCCTGGTTCAATTCCCGGTGTCTGCTCTTTGTGACCTTGGGCAAGTCACTTTATCTCCCTGTGCCTCAGGCACCAAAAAAACATAGATTGTAAGCTTCACGGGGCAGGGACCTGTGCCTGCAACAAATGTCTTTGTAAAGCGCAGCATACAACTAGCAGCGCTATACAAGAACATGCAATTATTATTATTAACACAGTGACCTCAGATAAAAAGCAGCCAGAGAAAATGCAACCCCTCCCAAGTCGCCGCTCACCATTTTTTATACGTGTAGAAAAACTTAAAGGTGTAACATTTTGGTTAAAAGAAAAAGCATCAATCACCCAGATGTGACCTCTTAAACATATTACTGCCATGGCTGACTTTTGGCTTAGAGCAAGCATTTTAAAGCAGTCAAAGCTGACGTTTTTTTTTTTAAATTGTATCTTTCCCCCCCCCTTTAATATGTGCATAAGTACAATCCACACAATAAGTAATTAGCCAAGTTGCCGATCGAGCCGTTCTCCTGTGATCGATCATGGAAGATTCGGCTCGTGGGTTCACTAAATGGCTGTCAGTGCAGCAGAAGAGGACCAAAGATGCAAAGTTCTATGGGGAAAATCATGTGACCAGGTAGTCACTAGATACAATGGGTGCACTGCTAGAGAGAGGGCAGAGCTCAAAAAGGGGTTTGCCAGAGCCTCTTTCAGAAAAGGAAGGGGATGCGACGTAAATGGTTGCTATAGAAACAAAAAATGCTTGTTACATTATAATACATTAAAAATGTAATTTAGAGTTGTTTAAAAAAAAAATATTCTCATTGTACAGAACTGTTGCTTGAGTGCTAAAACGCTGACTCAGGCCCTCATTCTCTCCAGTCTCGATTACTGTAACCTGCTGTCCTGCCTTCCTGCCTCTCACCTGTCACCCCTACAATCTATCCTAAACGCTGCTGCCAGAATTACGCTACTCTTTCCTAAATCTGTCTCAGCGTCTCCCCTGCTGAAATCACTCTCCTGGCTTCCGATCAAATCCCGCATCTCGCACTCAATTCTCCTCCTCACTTTTAAAACTTTACACTCTTCTGCCCCTACTTACATCTCAGCCCTAATTTCTCGCTATGCACCATCCCGACTCTTGCATTCTGCTCAAGGATGTCTTCTCTCTAACCCCTCTGTATCTAAAGCCCTCTCCCGCCTTAAACGTTTCTCACTGACTGCCCCACACCTCTGGAATGCCCTTCCCCTCAATACCCAACAAGCACCCTCTCTATCCACCTTTGAAACCCACCTTAACACACTTGCTTAAAGAAGCATATGAGTAGCACCAAGGATAATACTTAACACGATACATAAAGCTTGGCCCTCTGCAGACGCACTTACCAGAATGCCCTCCTACTGTCTCTGTATGTTCTCCCTACCAATTAGATTGTAAGCTCCTCGGAGCAGGGACTCCTCTTCTGAAATGTTACTTTTATGTCTGAAGCACTTCTTCCCATGACCTGTTATTTATATGATTGTCACGTATATGACTAATGTGAAGCGCTATGTACATTAATGGCGCCATATAAAGACATACATACATAATTATAAAAATTAAAAAAAACACATGTAGGATATTGCTTGGTCTGCAGCTTTAAAAGGGCAATCCCTGCAAAGATCAGAGCATACTAATGGCAGTGACATGTTTTCGGGTTTGGGTGATGGGTGCCTTTTTCCCCCCCAAATCTGACCCCTATACATATTCTGTTAAATCATTTATTAAAGTATATTTGAAAACATGGTGAGCGGAGACTTGGGACAGGTTTGATTTCCTCTGGCTGCTCCCTTTTATCCGATGTCGCTGTGTGTTCAATAAGAGTTTGCATAGGCAGACCCCCTCTTCCGCCCTCCGCCCCCAGCTTTACTGGCTTCCAGAAAACACTTGACTGACAGACACTTCCCCATTCAAAGGCCCCTGAAATGGAAATTCTCACTGATTCCTTCTCCAATAAATGAAAGCAGCCAATCATGGTTAGATTAGTTTAGGGAAGCCAACCAGACGATTGGTGTGCACCAGGTGCCACGAGGGCCGTATGCAGCCCCTACCGATTGCAACCCCAGCAGCCCCCTCTCCCCTGTGTGTGCAGAGGGAGTAGAGATGGTGCTGGTGAGAATCGTAACTTCTTCCCACTCCCCGAGTTGCCTAACGACAGTGCTAATCACCAATTCCCAAAGTAAGGACAGGAGAGGGACAGTATTCATCGCTGTGCCGGCATGAAGAAGCTGACTGGAGGGGGTAGGGAAAAGCTCCAACCCACGACTGCAACATCCCTGCTGCCTGTGCCGGATATCTGGTTGTCCATCACTGAACTAAACGTACAATCTTTACAAACAAATTGTTTTTTTCTCTCATAATGTGGGATTGCACGTTTAACCTGTTGGGTGCCCCGTGATATAGCTACCACATTATGGGGTCTGGCACTTCAGGGGCTACGTCACATGCGATTTGCTCGTTTGCTGGGGCAGATCACATTCTGCACTCTTGTGGAGCCGGGAACATGATCTGGCCTGCTGAGGAACAGAAGAAGACTCCTTGCTCTGTTCCGTCATCAAGAGACGCAGCGACCATGTGATCTCGAAGCACCGGAGGGCATGTAGCACTCCGGTGCCATGCCCCTCCGGCACTGAAAGGGTTAAAGAGCTCTGTATAGCTATACATCAATATAAGACATTATACTGCAATGCAGAGATGTAGTATTACTCTCTTCTGATGGATGGGTAGAGAGACAGATATCAATCATTGTGTCCCTGCCAATTTTATCCGGCTAGCTCCTGGCCATGGCTATTTCTGAGCATAAGTTTTCCAGCAGTGACACTTCTGAATTCATACATTGCAGATTTAGCAGCAAATAAAAGATTGCTCTAATTAACCTCCCTTTGGGACGTTCTAGGAAACTCATTTGCATGCTAAACAAGATTTTTAGAAATGTGAGCTTTTGAAAGATTTCACAGCTTTTCCGGATAATGATGAAGCTATAATTACAAGGGAATTTGACATTTTCTAATCCCATTCACTGACAAAGGGGCCTTCAACGTGAAGGGATGCCCTAGGGCTTTAAATCTCTGCTGTGAAGACCTCTTGCCCGTGCTGCATTAGGCGTATAATATAATGCACGCGCGTCAATTATAATTGGCTATGTTAGCCAGACGTTTCTATACCAGGTACACGCGCGCACACGGCCGTGAGCGTTGGCGCGGCAGACCAAGGAAAGTACAAAAAAATTGTATTTTCGCGCTGTCGCTGCGCCACATGACGCTATGAACCAGACACAGCGTTACCGCTTACCCTCTACACACAAAACGCCCGCGCCACACTTTGCGCGCGCCCGCACCAGCGCACACTATACTACAAGCCTTAGAATTCAACTCCACTACAATGCATGGGACTAAAATCTGCTCCAGCGCAGGGAAAGCGGTTTCAAAGCATATTAATATGGGGTTAATGTAAAATCAGACAACCTCGCTGTTCTTGACAGAACGCTCACTGATATTAAGAATTCCGCTGATTTGGAGTTAGTCTCACTGATTTTTAGCATCTATGTCTCATACTCTAATGGAGTCTCACTTCTAGGAGTCCGTACTCTTTCACTAAAAGCTATTTTTGGTCTGAAAACCACAAATCACGCTGATTTGGCCCCTTGCAGGTTGGCATATGTCTTTTGTAGCTAAAATTAATTGTGGGTCCCTTGTGATTGTTCTCAGTATAACGGACTGTCATGTTAAGGTTTTCATAGACAAAGATTTCCCATTGCAGATCTGCTGCTGCAAGATAAATAGGCACAGACTTTCCTTTAACAAGCAGTCTGACTAATAACCTCTTAGGAAGAGACAGAATCTGTGTTCACACCATGTGTTCCACTATCCACAGTCAGACCCATCACCATGCCACCGAGACTAAATCCAGAGACCTGACCCCAACCCCTGACCACCAACAAGCCAGCCCTCAGTACACCTAACCCATAGCTCGACCATAATGTTCCCACCCCTGCCCACCACAAAGACATCTTAACAAATGACTATGCCCATCACATGAACATGTTCCATATGTAACCTCACCATTATTTTACTAACTAATGTACAGTGCCCTGGTTAATAGTGTTATATAAATGCTATAAATAAATATCAATTATACATACACACACATACACACACACTATATAGATCCAAGAAACGTCTATGACATCACATGGGTGAAGAAATTAAAAGGGCAGTGGGCTGGACATACAGTATCACAAGAAGAAATGACCATCGTTGGATAAAGATGGTACTTGACAAGATTCCAAAAGTTATCAAAAGAACAAGACGACAACCGCGTTCCGTCACCAGTCGGCGACATCAGAGGATTCATTGTGATGAAGTCGCCGACTGGTGACGAAACGCGTTAGGCTAAGGCCCCGCTCCCTCCGTCAGCGCTCCCGCACTGCAGACAGGCGGGGCGCTGACAGACACAGACCGCGATATGCGGTCTGTAGGGAGCGGGAGGTGGGCGGGAGTGGGAGGTTTGAGCGGGAGGGGGGCGTGGCTTGAGCGGAGGGACCCGCTACTCTAACCCCCTCCCTCCCTCCAGCTCGGGCTGGCACTCATACACACACGCAGACACACACACACACACTCAGGCACACACACACACAGACACAGACAGAGGCAGGCACTCACGCACTCAGACACACACATACACACACACATACACACACACACAGACAGGCACTCACGCTGCTTTCCCCCCACACTCCTCCCCGCTCCCCGAAGCCTCTCCTCCTCCCGAAGCCTCCCCTCCTCATTGGCTCACAGCCACACCACGTGACGCGTCAACGCTAGGGATCACAATTCTCTTGTATCCCGTAGCGGCTGACGCGTCACAGCGTGTAGTGAGCTGTGCAGCCAGGGGGGACCGGGACCGGCTCGGGAGGATTCCCCTACTGGTGGGGAACTCGCATGTGGCCGACCGCGCCGCCGGGCGCACCGGGTCCCAGGCCTTAGGACTACAACCCCACGTCATTCCGCAGGAGCATGATCCGGCCAGATCGTGTGTAGAACATTGTTGAGGCGCAAATTTTTAATCTACATCCACCAGAGCTCCAGTTCGCCATGCAGAGTCTACAGCTGATTGCCCGCGCATTTCCACGCTTGCGATCAGCTACGGACCATTTCCTGCACAAACGCTGTGGACCTCACATCATTATTGGGACTCCCACAGATTCTACTGCTGGTGGTGATTATATCACGAGATGCCTGTTTATATCCTACATTTGTGAGTGTACTTGTTTCCTTCCCTCACCCCTTTGCTGTATAAAATGTACTTTTATACACTATACTGTGTATGTATGTATGTGTATATTTTCTCTGAATATATACACACATATATATATGTATATATATGTATATATATATTTTTAAATGAGCTAGCAGCCCTTGTTTCCCGCTGCTGGCGGCCCTGATCGCGGCGCCCCTCTAGCCAAGCCGTGGCGCACCAGGGCGCCGGGGCGCACACTTTGGGAAACACTGATCTAACCCATCAAATAAAATGTCTACGCCCCTTGTTCAAGCATGTTTGCGGTACTTACCAGATAAATCAGTGCCTGCAATCCACGACTGTATCCGCCTCTCCGAACGTCTGTAAGCAATCCAGCGTTCCTGGTGTGTGGCTAAAGAGGTGAGGGACTCCCTCCTCTCAAACAGAAAAGAAGAGCAAAAAATAGAGTTGGAACATACCTATCATACAGGGATGAGAGAGAGAGACAGAGAATGAGAGAGAGACAGAGAATGAGAGAGAGACAGAGAATGAGAGAGAGACAGAGAATGAGAGAGAGACAGATAATGAGAGAGAGACAGAGAGAGAGAGAGACAGAGAGAGGGACACAGAGAGAGAGAGACACAGAGAGAGAGACAAAAGTAATGTACTGTATAACCATTATACCGTACCCCCTAGTGTTCGTGTAATCATTGTCCCACACCCCCTATTACTCACGCTTTGGCAATACTGAAATGTTCTTTTGACATGCCAATAAAGCTGATTTGATTTGAGAGACACAGAGACACAGAGACACAGAGAGAGACAGAGACACACACAGAGACACACAGAGAGAGACACAGAGACACAGAGAGAGACAGAGACACAGTGGCCTATTCAGTAAGCGTCGATAAGGCTGCGTCTATAGCAGGCCTGTACAACATAACGGCCGCGGGCCGCATGCGGCCCGCCCGGCCTCTCTGT
>WSYH01005064.1:0-47456 GCA_036426205.1 Ascaphus truei | reverse complement strand
ACACACACACACACACACACACACACACACACACACTGAGGCACACACATATACAGGCAGGACACAGACAGAAAGACAGACACACAAACACTGAGACACACACACACACATAGACAGGACACAGATAGACAGACACACACTGAGACATACACTCACACTATGATACACACACACACACACACACACACAGACAGGACACAGATAGACAGACACACACTGAGACACACACCCAGCCTCACCTCTCGCATGCTTTTCCTCCACTCTTTGGCCCCACCCCCGAGGCTCCTGACACCTCCCGATTGGCTGAATTACACAGCAGCAACCAATCAGAAGCTGCCCAGCCCCCTAGCAGCAGCAGCCTGCTCTATCCCATGTCCGGTATTATCTCTCATATTTTACCGGACAGGGGAACCAAATACCGGACAACTGGCAACCCTAAGAGCGAGCCAGGGTGCCGGGTGGGGGGAGAGCATTGGTCGGCATGCACGTGGGGCCCCCCTATGCTGTGGGGCCCCCGGGCAACTGCCCAGCATGCCCATACGTTAAAACGGCCCTGACTAAGTGTATGTATCGCACTTCCCCCACCCCCTGGGATATGTGTGGCTACAGTGTGTGTGGTGCGGTGCGGTGCGATACATGTGGCTTACAGGAAACCTGAGCCTCCGCTGCTGGGAACCTGGGGTGTACCTGAATTATGATCGGTAGCGCCTCCACCTGTACGGGATTCTACTTTGTGGAATTAGCCCATTACAGGAACCCCATGCAATAAAACCCTTGTGTAGGTATAAAAGTTTTACTGCACAAACTAATAATAATAACACTCCAAAACATACAAGCCTCGCGGGACCTTACCTCTTCACCATGCTCCCCTTTGCACCGTGTCCTCACCCTCGCTGGGTTTACCCCCAAGTACTAAAGTGCCTCTGAGCATCCAACACCCTGGTGTCCACATAGTCAATCCCCCTCTCACGTGTGTCTGACAGCGCTGCCCCACTAGCCCGTGTATGGTTGGTGCGCTTGGTGAGATGAGGTACTTGCCGGGTGTGTCCACACCTGGGTGCGCAAGGATGAATATGGGATCCACAGATCCAAAGCGATGAACCGCAATGGCTCTGCCTCTACGTTTGGTGGGTCCTGCATGGATTGTACCTCTTTAAGAGTGTCTGTGGTCATAGATGGATGATCTGGTCACAGATCACCCTGGTCCAGGATGCAGCCGCGTCCTGACTTTGTTCCTATGCTCTGGTTCTACAGGGGCAGTGTCCCTATCTATGGGCCTGTCCCTGCAGCAACCACAAGCTACATAGGGGAGTCGGGGCTTAGCTGGGATCTAGGGGATCTCTGGCCTAGTGCAGGTGCCACAGACACCTGCACATTCAAAACCTACCCTAACCTTGTCCCATCTTCGACTGGCGTGGCCTGCTGCGTGGCAAATGTATCCTTTCTCTGGTGCAGGGAATGCTCCAGCCCTATTGGCTGATTCGCGCCACGTGATGTTGCAGCCCCATTGCATTATGGGGCTTGTTGTCCCCACGGAGCCCTGCTTCCATAATGACCGCCTCGTGTCCCCAACCACTGCCGCATGCTTGCTTCTCGCGCATGCGCAATCAGTTGCAAAATGTCGGCGCCCTGTAGAGGGAGCCGCCAGAGCCTCCGGCGAGCCAATCGCTGCTCCATACTCCCCCGCAGTGCCACCCGCACCTGTCCCTTCCTCCTCTGTCAGGCGCGACCGCGCCTGGAGGTAAGGGGACACGGGGCACCAGGGGGACCCTGCTATATGTACATATAATTAATACATCGTGAGTAAAAATTATACAATATAAACATAATAAAAGTTACAATAAAAATGGCAATGATCAAAGTGTCAAATCGCTGAAATAAGAGAGAAAAAGTTTAGAATACTAATCCGATAGAGCATGTGATAAACAAGTTTATTTTACTAAATTGATTAGAAAAAGAAAATTGGAGAGAGGATCGTGAAAACCAATGCTCGTGCGAATAATGTAGCTAATAGAATATATTGTGCTACAATTAGATACAAATATAACGTTACATAGAAAATGGCAAACAAGGAGTTCTATAGAGGCCAAAATAGACAATTTGTCCTAATCACCGGTGGAAGGATTTCACAGATAAACACAGGAGCAGCAGAATTTAAAGGAGGGATAAATAGATAATATTTGTGAAGAGAATAGTCATTTATCTTAGGGTATAATACCAATAAGTGGAGAGTTGTCTTGAATTAATATAGAGACCAGATATCAATTTCGTCATTAAGTCCCAAAGGGACTAGGGTCCTTATAGATCTAAAAACTCTTTTGTTTTGATAGGTTTTTTAGTCTGTCGCCTCCTCTTGTATTTATGGGAACAACTTGTATTCCCTTATATCCCAGTTTTGAAGGATCTTGATTATGAAAAATATAAAAATGTTGAGACACACTGTGTTTGTCATATCCTATGCTGATATTTCTTGCCTTTTCCAAGATTCTTATTCTCAAGAATCTTTTGGTCATCCCAATATATTGAAGGCCACAGGGGTATTCAAGAAGGTATACACATAGGCTGTTTTACAGGATATACAGTCTTCAATGTTAAACTGCTCCCCTGTGAGAGGGGCGACGCTACCCAAGCGCAAAGAACGGCGCTGGGATTTAAGAAATCCTCTAATAAATGGATTTTTCATTTACTGTATCATCACTACCACTCACAGAGAGTAAAAAAAACTATTTTGGGGAAGGGTCTTTCTTTCTTCAAATCATGTGGTCACAATGGATTTCAATTTTTTACAGATTTAAATAAATTTACAAGCAATTTAACCCTTAAGCGTCATTTCATAAAAACAGAAACTATTCATAAGAAAGGGGATACAGTATAAATTCAGCTAATATACAGTCATGTGAAAAAGAAAGTACACCCTCTGAATTCCATGGTTTTACATATCAGGACATAATAATAATCATCTGTTCCTTAGCAAGTCTAAAAATTAGGTAAATACAACCTCAGATGAACAACAACACATGACATATTACACAGTGTCATGATTTATTTAACAACAATTAAGCCAAAATTGAGAAGCTATGTGTGAAAAACTAAGTATACCTTATGATTCAATAGCTTGAAGAACCACCTTTAGCAGCAATAACTTGAAGTAATCATTTTCTGTATGACTTTATCAGTCTCTCACATCGTTGTGGAGGAATTTTGGCCCACTCTTCTTTACAACGTTGCTTCAGTTCATTGAGGTTTATGGGCATTTGTTTATGCACAGCTCTCTTAAGGTCCAGCCACAGCATTTCAATCGGGTTGAGGTCTGGACTTTGACTGGGCCATTACAACACCTTGATTATTTTCTTTTTCAGCCATTCTGTTGTAGATTTGCTGGTGTGCATGGGATCATTGTCCTGTTGCATGACCCAATTTCGGCCAAGCTTTAGCTGTCGGACAGATGGTCTCACATTTGACTCTAGATTGCAAGGTTCCCAGGTCCTGTGGCTGCAAAAACAAGCCCAAATCATCGCACCTCCACCATCATGCTTGACAGTTGGTATGAGGTGTTTGTGCTAATATGCTGTGTTTGGTTAACGTGGCGCTGTGCATTATGGCCAAACATCTCCACTTTGGTCTAAAGGATATTGTTCCAGAAGTCTTGTGGTTTGTTCAGATGCAACTTTGCAAACCTACACCATGCTGCCATGTTCTTTTTAGAGAGAAGAGGCTTTCTCCTGGCAACCCTTCCAAACAAACCATACTTGTTCAGTCTTTTTCTAATTGTACTGTAATGAACTTTAACATTGCTAACTGAGGCCTGTAGAGTCTGAGATGTAACTCTTGGGTTTTTTGCAATTTCTCTGAGCATTGCACAGTCTGACCTTGCGGTGAATTTGCTGGGACGTCCACTCCTGGGAAGATTGGCAACTGTCTTGAATGTTTTCCACTTTTGAATAATCTTTCTCACTGTAGAATGATGGACTTTAAATTGTTTGGAAATGGCCTTATAATCCTTCCCAGATTGATGGGCAGGAACAATTGCTTCTCTAAGATAATTGCTGATGTCTTTCCTCCTTGGCATTGTGTTAACACACACCTGAATGCTCCAGACCACCAAACTGCTAAAACTATCGCTTTTATAGAGGTGGCCACACTTGCTGATGATCAATTAATCAAGGGAATTTGATTAGCAGCACCTGTCTGCTACTTAGCATCTTAATTCCTATGGAAGCAGTAAGGGTGTACTTAGTTTTTCACATATGGCTTCTCCATTTTGGCTTTATTTTTGTTAAATAAATCATGACACAGTGCAATATGTCATGTTGCTGTTCATCTGAGGTTGTATTTTCCTAATTTTTAGACCTGCTAAGGAACAGATGGTTGTTATTATGTCCTGATATGTAAAACCATAGAATTCAAAGAGGGTGTACTTTCGTTTTTCACACAACTGTGTGTGTGTCTCGTGTGATATATATATATATAATAATATATTATATATAATATATATATATATAATATATATATATATATATATATATATACTATATATACAGTTAGGTCCGAAATAATTGGACACTGATACAGTTTTGTTATTTGGCTGTGTCCAAAATAAATTCAAGTTACAGTTAAATAATGAATATGGCTTGAAGTGCAGATCTATCGCTTTAATTTGAGGGTATTCACATCCAAATTGGAGGAAGGGTTTAGGAATTACATCTCTTTATATGTAGCCCCTCTTTTTCAAGGGACCAAAGTAATTGACATTGAACTCAAAACTGTTTCTGGACAGGTGTGGCTATTTCTTTGTTATTTCAGCATCAATAAGCAGGTAAAAGGTCTGGAGTTGATTCCAGGTGTGGCATTCACATTTGGAAGCGTTGCTGTGTACCCACACTTGCGGTCAAAGGAGCTCTCAATGCAAGTGAAACAGGGCATCCCTCCTTTAGGCTGCAAAAAAAGAAATCCATCAGAGAGACAGCAGAAATTAGGAGTGGCCAAATCAACAGTTGGTACATTCTGAGAAAAAAAGAACGCACAGTGGCTCCACAACAAAAAACGGCCTGGATGTCCACGGAAGACACAGTTGTGGATGATTGTAGGATCCTTTCCATTTTAAAAAATAACCCTTTACATACCAGCCTAGTGAAGACCGCTCTCCCAGGAGGTAGGCTTATCATTATCAAGTCTACCATAAAGAAGACTTCACGAGACAAATACAAGGGTTCACCCACATTCATAAACTCAAAAATAGGAAGCCAGATTAGACTTCCAACAATATCTAAAAAAGCCAGCTCAGTTTTGGAACGCATTCTTTGGACAGGATGAACTAAGCTCAATCTGTACCAAAGATGGGTAAAAAAAGTAAGGGAAATGCTTGAACGGCTCATGATCCCAAGCTTACCCACAATCTGTAAAACACAGTGGAGGCAGTGTGATGGCATGGCATGTATGGCTCTCCAATGGCACTGGGTCACTAGTGTTTATTGATGATGTGACAGAAACAGAAACACCGCCTGACTTCTGAAATTGTATGGGATATATTGTCTGCTCAGATTCAGCCAAATTCAGCGAAGTTGTTGACGCGCTTCACTTTACAGTGAGGACAATGACCCAAAACATACTGCGAAAGCAACCCAGGAGTTTTTTAAGAGCAAAGAAGTGGAATATCTTGCAATGGCCGAGTCATCACCTGATCTCAACCCGATCGAACATGCATTTCATCTGCTGAAAAAAACTTAATGCAGAAAGACCCACGAACAACAACAACTGAAGATAGCTGCAGTAAAGGTCTGGCAAAGCATCACAAAGGAGAAACTCAACGTTTGGTGATGTCCATGCGTTCAAGCAGTCAATGCCTGCAAAGAATCTCGACAAATATTAAAAATGAAATTTATTTATGATTGTGTTAATTTGTCCAATTACATTTGAGCTCCTGAAATAAAGGGACTGTGATGAAAATGGTTGCAATTCCTAAACGTTTCAACGATATTTTTTGTTCAACCCCTTGAATTAAGCTGAAAGTCTGCACTTCTATTGGCATCTCAGTTGTTCATTTCAAATCCTTGTGGTGGCGTACAGAGCCAAAATTATGAAATTGTGTCAGTGTCCAATTATTTCCGGACTATCTGTATTAATATATATATTATATAGATTAATAAAATAAATATATATATATATATATATATATAATATATATATATATATATATATATTTGACCACCTGTAATTAGTCCTGTATATTCATTTGCATGTCTTAGACAGGTCTGCAACCCTGTCTTTCACCATTATCACCCAGCACACAGCACTTTCACTGCAGCAAGGGATTCTGGGAAATGACATGCAAGTGAGCACACAGTGCCACCTTTTATCTCAAGCTCACATTACATGAGCAGCCCTTAGCCAATGCATGCTGCTTTAAACACAGCTTTTAAGCAAGTGCTTGGGAGATCTATATATATATATATCTCAAGACAGATTTACAGTATGTGTATGTGCCTTGTCTTGTCAATGATGGCAAACATACTGTATTTTGCATTCGGACATGAAAAGTTCAGGTATAAAGAGCTTTACGCATTCATTCAAGTTTTGGATCTCTTTTTGCCAAAATTGAATGTAAAGCTATATATATTTGGGGGGAATCTATGTACTCAGAAGACCAAGGGCAATACCATTATGTATTTACAGTATGTCTGTTTGGGAAATGTTGATGCAGAATTTGAAGTTGGCAGGCTTGATATCTTTCTCATAAACTTACATTGTGTTTCACAAAGATTCACGGCTTAGTGCTTTTGTAGAGAAAGACATGTTAGCCATGTTTAAATCCCTTGGGATAATACGTTTAGAAAATATATTTTTTTGTGGGGGGTTCTGCTAGGGGTAGTGTTGGCTTGTTAATGATGACAGCCACCTTTTACATTCAGGTCTGAAAATTCTTGCTAATTTGGGGTCCATATTGGCCCCAAAAAGTATGTAAAGCTTTACACATCTACTATGACTGGTAATATTATTTAGTATTTATTTTAATGAAATTAATGAATTTGTTAGAGATATCTGGGAAAATGTTAAGAAAATAAGTAGATATTTCTTTCATATTTATGTCATTATATCTTGGTCACATGACATGCAATGCAACCAAGACAGATACCAATGAAAATCTGAACTTGTGTTAAGAAAACCCAATATATAGTTTTCATACTGTAGGTACAAATGATATGGACCACATGAATCCTAGTTAAACAAGTGTACAGTATACCAAAAGTTTGAACATGTGTGGCTAGAAAATCACTAGCTAGAAAATGCTTAAGATAGATACATCATTACTCAAGCACTACTTGAAGGTTTGACAAACTAAGTATAAATTAGGTGTTAAGTAACAATTGTAAACAAAATGCATGATTTTAAGCATTGCAGAACATAGCAATGTTCAAACAGTGGCAGTAAAGGATGGACAAAGCAAAGCCAATGCCTCACCACAACGGCATTACTCAGGTACATCCGCCTGAAATCAGTCTAATATGGTACACAATTATGTTGTCCTAAAAATCACTTTGAAAAGTGGATTATAGACTACAAGATGTGCAATCTGGGTACCATTTAACAGCAATAAAAGGCTAAGGTTAGAGCAGCGATTAGCTCAAACAGTAAATTGATGATAAATGGGACACTTGGAGCTTCACGGTTATCTACTCTATAATCATGACCTGAGTGGATTTGGAAAGTAGAAAATACATCTGTTTATTATGCCTTTTTTACCCCAGTAATTTATATGTATTTTGTATCGCTGTTCAGATAGCCAGTGATGTACAGTACTTGATAAAAAAAGAGAATGTGAGGTAAGAAGAATTGATAACCAGAGCCCAGAGCCTACTTCCCAATGGAATGACCATATAACAAAACACTATTACAATAGTAGTTCATAAAATTCTGAACGTATTTAAAATATTAGTCAGTATAGAGGGGGTTAAAATGTCTGTAGTTTTGAAGCATACAATCTCAGTGATTGTTGCCATTTGTCTAATATGTCAACCAACTGATAATGATATCTCAACAAGCAACATACTGTGTATGTGGTACAGTATGTGTGGTGTGTATGTATATATATATATGTCGAGTTATCAGTACTGTGTTAGCCGAGCTTTAATAATCAAAAATGAATAGACAATACCGTTCTGTGGCTAACAAAATGCTTTTATTTGTGCGAGCTTTCAAGATACACTGATCTCTTCTTACGGTGATGTTACATTGAATAAAGCAGGCAAGGGGTTTACTCATAAACAGTGCATCTTGGAATGTGTCTAGAGCTCATCCCTCCCCCCTGTGTAGTGTGCGATTTATGACTAGAGGTGTTAAATAGTCCCTGAATGTGAGTGATGTAAGAGTGTGTGTGTGTGTGTGTGGTGTGTGTTGTGTGGTGTGTGTGTGTGTTTGTGTGTGGTGTGTGTGTGTGTGTGTGTGTGCGTGTATGTAAGTATGTAAATATAAATAAAGAGCCACAGTGTATACAGCGCTTTACAAAAGGTGTGTGGGGAGTGGGAGTGTATATCAATGGTGTGGGTACATTATGTGTGGAAATGTGAGAAGTTGTTGCATTACTAAAAGTGTGTGTAGATACTATGTAGTTCCTATTGGTATATAGGGATGGAATTACATGGAGTATTAGTATGTGTAGGAGACAGCTGTGTGTGCATACATATAGCGCAGTATATATAGACATGGCCTTTAGCACTCATGGGAAGAGAGTTCTCTCGTGTCAGTAGTGACTCATAAAACTTTGGTCTCGGTTTAGGCCACCGCTAAGTGTCCCAAACAATTGCATAAATTTGTATTCATGCAATCGTCTCTCTTTCGGTGTTTTAAGATTACCTTTGAGTATGGCCACCTTCAGATTGTTCATCTTATGGCCAGAGTCAGAGAAATGTTCGCCGACAGAACTGTCTCTTGTTCCGTGTGTGATGCTGTGGCGATGCAGATTAATTCTCTTGTTTAGCCCCTGTCGAGTCTCACCTATGTAGTAGCAGCCCTCTGGGAATTTCATGGACATGATGAGGTACACAACATTGCTGGAGGAACAGGTGAACCTTCCTCTGATTTTGTAGTCCAGATTCCTATGTGGTATTTGTATTGTGCCCGCTGTGTGGAGCATTGCACAGGTTTTGCATCTTGTGTCCTAGCATGGTCTTGTCCCGCATTAAATTGTTCTGTTGAATACTTTACTCCTCACCATCATTTTCTTGAGATTATGAGGTTGTCTGTATGATAATAAGGTGTTTCAGGGAAAACCTGTTGCAGTCTTGTATCTTCCTGAAGAATTTGTTTTAGTTCCCTGGCGAACTTGCGTAGGGCTTCTAGGTGTGGGTTATATGTGACCACCAAAGGTACCCTGTCGCTTGTCTCTTTCTGTCTGTATTCAAGGAGCTCACTTCTTGGTATTCTGGTGGCTTTGTGGATTTGCTGGTCTACAACTCGGTGGTTATATCCACGGTTTATGAAATCTGATCTCAAGGCTGTAATCCGCAGGCCTCTGTCTGCTGTGTCAGAGCATATCTGTTTTGTATCGTATGGCTTGACTGTAGATTGTTGCATGCTTAGTGTGTGTGGGGTGGAAGCTGTTGTCCCTCAAAGAGCTGGCTCTGTCTGTAGGTTTGAGGTATACAGGAGTCTGTAGTTGGTTGTTCTTTATAGTAATGGTGGTGTCTAGGAAATATACTTAGTCCGGGGAATGGATGAGTTTGAGGTTGATGGTCGGGTGGAACGTATTGAAGTTCTCATGGAACTGTAGGAGGTCCTGTTCGCCAAAGGTCCAAATCAGGAGGATGTCATCGATGTAGAGAAGGTATCAAAAGGGTTTCAAGTGACAGGTGGAAAGAAAGTCACTTTCCAATTTTGCGCAGAACAGATTGGCATACTGTGGCGTCATCCGAGTGCCCATAGCGGTCCCGGTTGTCTGGAGGTATGTGTCATTTCCAAATGTGAAGTAGTTATGGGTCAGAATAAATTCGATGCATTTAGTCACTGTCTCTGTGAATGGCTCCTGCGGTCCCAGAAAATATCTGGAGGTTGAAATCCCATCTTTGTGGGGGTACATATATATATATACACACACACACACACACACACACACACACACACACACACACGAACCTTGTTTGGAGTTGTAATTGTTTTAGTCCAAGACTGCAAGAAGAAAAATGACAAATTATAAAAATAAAATAAAAATTGCAAAAAAACTATTTAACATTTTGGTAAACACTTCCATTCACAATGCAAAATATATTTTTCGATTTCAAAATACTTATACAGTATCAGTTGACATACATAAGCGTGTGTTTGTGTGTGTGTGTGTGTGTGTGTATATATATATATATATATATATATAATGCAAGAACAAAAAACAGCGCTCAAGATATATATATATATTAATAAAATCAATATTTTGCGCTTTGAGTAAACCCAAACCATAAATGGGGGGAATGTATAAATATACAGATGGAATAAATACAGTAACAATATTGCCAGCCAGATTTGATTGGCAATAAACTGAGGGAATGCATATAGCTGGGGAGAAAGACAGCTCTTCCAGGAACAACCTAATCCCAAAAGACGTGTAGAAAATTAGGAAAAGTGCACACTCCTAATGCATGTGTGAAGGTATATAACAATGTCCACTAGCAGATATAAAATACACATAAAACATATACTTAAAGAAATATCAGTATAACATCAGATCAAGCTGTAATCTCCACATGGGAGGAGGAGAGCAACAATTGCCTTGAGGGCTCAAAGAGTCCCTAAAGCTGAAATTAGAGTCAGTGTGTGTGGCTGACACAATCACCAGCAGTGTGTATTACGTATAATGTTTATAAGGAGTCCAGTATACAAGATGTCAGTCACATACCAGTCAGCTGAAGCCTCCACAGGTAGATGGAGTTGATTCGGGAGACCAGGTATGTAATTGCAATCTACAAACGCTGAAAATATGCAAACCAGATGTCTTGCCAGTAGATGTGATGTCCACAGTTGTACAACGGTACAATGGAGCTCTGTGAATTTTCTGACTGGGGTTAACTTGCACCAACCGGCTGGACTGTATTGTTCATCCATAAATCCTTCACAGGAAAAGATCCGGAGAGAAACAACTCACAACAGCCCTCTGCTCCTCTATGGGGAACTCCTCACGCAGCTGATCTTGTCAATGTGATGATGTTAACCCTACATGTTACCTCAGCTGTTGCGCCGACTTCATCAGGGTATACCTTCACACACGCATTAGGAGTGTGCACTTTTCCTAATTTTCTACATATACACACACACACACACATGTATATATTGATGTCTACATCACATTGCAGTATTTTGTGTCCCATATTAAGGTAGGAAACTCTGTACTTCTTTACACAGGGTGTATTTACAGGGGTTAAATAATAGAATAACAGCCCTTTAGTTTAAAACAAATCATAAAAGAAACACCTACTCCTATTCAGGAGTCTAACTGCACAGCAGCTCCAGCCTGGTAATTGGTAACCGCCAGCTACAGTAAGCTGGTTATCAGCCCAAAATGTGTACTACTATATGTAAACCATATGAACACTCTTAGATACATCAATATATTACTTAGCTCTTATCTGTTGGGGGGGGGGGGGCTCGGCCCCATGAGAGTTGAGAGAATCCATCTTCTCTGTAGTTCCAATGTTCTGGACAGAACATCCCTGCTTCAGCACAGTCTCGCATCCTTCATTCTTCTTCCTGGGGTTAAAACCCAGGCAGTCCCATCAGACTCCACGACCACTGTAAAATTTGTAGTGACAACTGCGCTCCAGTGTTTGATCACACAAATAATGGAAAAAGGAACTCAGTCTAATTAGACATAACATCCTCTGTGGGGCCAAAAGATCCCTGAGGTAGGGGCAAGCAATAAACCCCCATAATACCTCAAATAGGGATGGTCCCCCTCAAAGTGTTAAAAGTACTTACATATTGCACTGGTCCTTTGGATTCCCGATAGACGTGCAGCCAAGTAGATATGGATAGCTGCAGAGAAAAGAGAAAACTGGCGCTCAGTTCAATGAAGTGGGGATAACAAAAATAAATATTTATTGATGTGAAAACATCCAACAAACGGAGGAGAGCAACCACGACCACTGTCCAGCAAGCCTAGGGGACTGTGCCAGCTTCTTCCTGGCTGGGGAGAACACTCTTTCTCTCTCTCTCTCTCGTTCTGTGTCTGTTCCTTCAGGAGTCCAGCCTGCTTAATTAGTTGCAGCGGCAGCAAGCTTTCCAGGAGGAGATTAACTGTTTGTACGCTGGAAAGCACACTTTCTGCACTATTCCAGCACTAATAGATTGTGATTCTATCACATATCTCCCTCCCCAGCATAACATTGTCCTGTGAAGCGTCCCGTGCACCATTCCCATGCACCCGCCTCTTTGTTGGATACGTCCAACCTCCATTTCTCCTTTTTTCTCATCTTCTACTTGACAAGGATTTCAACCTTCCTTCCAGTTTTTTCTTCATCCTTTCCTTTACGTCCCTGCCTTTAAGGGTTTTTAAACCAGATCCTGTGGAAGCCTGTCTTAGCGGGCTGACTTGCAGTTTGGCCTTCTCCTGTGAAGACAGTAACTCCACTTTAGCGGTGATGGCTTCTGGACCTTTCTCCATCAGTGTACCTTCAGCATTTGAGACTAGAGACCGGTCATCCACCACAAATTTTGTGGTGCTAGACAATTCTGTGTTAGCTGCCATCACTAATATTGGTTCCTTTGCTCCATCAACATCTGGGAAACTTGTAGCTGGGATGACCTCCATTTCTTGGATTTCAATCTTCTCTTCTGGAACATATTTCTTGTTACTCCCATGATGATCTTTGTCTGGTTCCACACCATTTAGCTCCAGTACTTCAACTTGGGCGGGATTCTCATTCAGCCCAAGTGTACCCCATGGCGCCTCTCTATTACAGTTGAAAGACTCATAAACGTGGGCCTTTCTTTCTTGATTCCTAAACTTAGTCCGACGGGAGTATCGCTGGACAATCAGTGAGGTCTTCCTCAGCTTACGATCACGGACACCCTTCTTTCACATTCTTTTCCGAAACTGCATCATTACATCGGCTGCCCTCATGGCAAGAAATCCACTTTGGACCCTGTGGGCACTGCAGTACTCCATTGCAACTTGGTTCTCCCATTCTGTGCCTTGTGGAAAGCAGACTGTAGTACTGCAACGGCATTGCAGTTACGCTTACAGGAACGCACAACTTGTTCAGGCGGTTCAAACTTTGCCATCTCGTTTTGCAGTTGAGCGGTGTCCCCAGCTCTCACTGAACCCTTGTCTTCATGGGCCTTAGTTGCTGTGTGATACAGACACGTGGGCAGGGCTAATACCTATTCCTGTAGTGGAGACACCTGTACTTTACTGTTCCGCAGAGCCTCATTCTGTTTTGCGGTATTACTTAAAGAGCTTTCAAGACAAGCTGTTCGTGTTTTCAGATCTTGAAGTTGTCCTTCTGCACTTCTTTTTCCACTCAGTGCAGTTACCAGTTCAGCTTCTTTGGCGTTGAGTCGCGATTCCACATCTCTCAGCTGATTCAGAACAATGCTTAAATCTGTTTCCTTTTTGTCATTTCTGGCCTGCAGCAAGTTTAGTGCCTCATCGAGAAACTTCTGTCTCTTGAGTACATCTTGTAATTCTCCTCTTAGGGCCTCCATATCTTCAAGGTGCTCGCTCTGAGCTAGCCTCCACGGATTCTCTATCATACCATGGAGCTCTGCAGATTTCATCACTAGGATCGCCGCTGCCTCTGTTTTCCAAGCCTCTTTCTCCTTGGCGTACTGACTTTTGGGGATGGAGCAGCCTCTCCATCTATTGCTCCAGTTTCTGGACTTTCTCCCGCTCCCTCTCATACAGTGTCACCTGGCCTCTAAGTTCCTCCTCCAGCGATACTCTGGTAACGCTCCTAACGGTCTTCAGTTCCTCATGCTGCTCTACGGGGACATACTGTGTACTCAGATGCTCCTGTTGCACTTGTACTTTGTGAGAAGCCTGGAAACTTTCTTTCTGTAGCACTCACTGCTTCTCCTCAGTATCCGCCTGTTTCACCTTGGCATCTTGCAGACTCGCACGCAGCTCTTGCAGCTGGCTCCGCAGTCTGTGCTCTGCTTGTGTGCGCTGCTCCAGGGAGACACGTTCTCCTTGCAGCATTCTGTCTGTATTCTACAGTACTTCCTGTGTCAATTGCTTCTTCACTTTACCAAGCTCTGCTTTGAGCTTGTGAGCCTCTTGCTGAGAAACTTCTAGCTCTGAGTTGAAGTTTTGAATGCCTTTCTGGAACATCTGATAGTACAGTTTCCAGCCAGCACTCCTTTAGTCTGACTCGCATGGTTTTCTGTTTATGGCAGTCTGTATTCTTTGTCAACACAAGGCTAGTCATCATTCTGTGACAATTGCACCAGGCACTCTGGGCTGTAGCACATCTGACCCATGTTTTCCTGACCACAGAGGGTCAAATTTTTCTGGAACATCCGCTGCAAATGGAGGCTGTCCTTTTCGTGGGGCCCCTTTGGAGTCCTCCTCATCCTCCTCATCGTCATCATACAATCTGAAAGGACAGTGTTTGGTGTGGTCAGGCTATTGACACCATAAACATATCTGGTGCAGTGCCTTTTGTGGGGCCACGCCGGAACACTCATTCCTGTAAGGACATTGTTTTGTGTGACCAGGCACATTACACAGAAAACACATTATGTCCTCCATTTTTTCACTTTCAGGTGTATTCTTCACCTTGACCTCTGAAGGCGCTATTGCATCCAAAGAAATGGAGACAAAAAAAACAGCGCACAACGCAAATAGTGAAGTATGCAAGTGACAAATATATATTAAAATAAGGATAAATATTCTGCGTACATCAAGGTAATGGGTTATAAGCATTGAGTGTATAATACACAAGTTACCACTCGGTGACTGCTGGTGTAGGAGTCAGATGTTTATTTCTCTCAATGGGCGTTTGAAACAGCAGCTGCGATGTAAGTCTTTCTTAGGAGTATCTCTTCAAACGGTCGCCGTCTCCATAGGGGACTCCCCTCTGGTCAGCTGAACTTCTGCTAAGTCTGATGGACTTTTACTCACAGATGCTCTCGATGGTCACACTCAGAGGGTCCCCAGATTAGTCAGCAAGGACTGGAGCAGCTCGTGAAGCCCTTCGGTAAGTTCAATCACACACGGAGGTGAGTCAGCTGGCTGTGAGCAAGCCTTCAGCATGCCACACTGCCGCTCCGTAACGGGACGCTGCGTGATGACGTCACTGTGTCAGTATCGCGGAGTAAGGCCGCAAGAGTGTCCAACAGTCTCTAAAATGCCCGAAACTGCACACGGAAGTACAAATAGCAATGCCAGTGAATATAGCAATAGACACATAAACCAATATCATCCTACGCGTTTCGTAGTAATAACTACTTCTCCAGTCCTTGCTGACTAATCTGGGGACCCTCTGAGTGTGACCATCGAGAGCATCTGTGAGTTAAAGTCCATCAGATTTAGCAGAAGTTCAGCTGACCAGAGGGGAGTCCCCTATGGAGACGGCGACCGTTTGAAGAGATACTCCTAAGAAAGACTTACATCGCAGCTGCAAGATGGCCGCCTTTCCCTGCTTCCCGATCTCCTGCCGCAGCCTCGCCGGCTGACAGCTGGCAGTTCCCCACAATGCCAGGGCAAGGGCTCCTGTCAGACGATTCTCCGTCTCTTTGCCTCCTACCTCCACTGTAGACCAGAGCCTTACCTCTGCCGCCACAGGTGTAAGGCCCCCTCACATGCGCTCGGCAGCCATTTTGCATCCTCAGCCGTGCCTTTGAGGAGGCTCTGGGGATCCAGTGGCTTGCTTCGGCTACTGCCGCCCTGCCTCTGCTTTTGGACCTGCTGCGCCTGCGGTAAGTCTTCCCCTAGCTTTAATCCTTTTTTTAGGGAGATTGCGGGATTATGTGCCTGATAATAGCCCTGAAATTGTTCCTTTTAGGACAGAGCTTCACAGCCGCACGTCTGTTGCTTGATGTCCTGGCCACGCCCCTGCCGTCACTTTTTTTAGATTGCAAACCCAGTGCTATTGTATATTTGCCGGGGATCTCAGGTGAAACAAGTTTCCCGGCAGCTTTTCTTAGGGATCAACATATTTTATAAAATTATTTATTATTAAATTATTGGTAATGAGGCTGAAATACTAACTGGGAGTGAATAGATGCTTATTCTACCGTATTTATTTTATAAGATGAATACTGTAGGTTAGATACAAGTTTCTGTTTCTTTGATTAGGGTCCCTGCAAAAACACCACTGTTCATACCTCTTTGTTCATGACTAATCTATTCAATTGGATTGTAAACTGTTCGGGGTCAGGGACCCCTTTTCCTAATGTTTACTTTTATATATGAAGCGGTTATTCCCCTTATTCTCGTATTACTTTGTCACGTGCAGTACAGCTGTATTGTATTGTATGTCTTTATTTATACAACGCCAAAAGTATACTCAGTGCTTCACAAGGAATACAGTACAGGGAACTATAATAATACAATAAGTGCAGCAAAATCAGACAAGAGGAAAGGAAATCCCTGCCCTTAAGAGCTTACAATCTAAGTGGTTTGATGGGAGACTTACAGAGACAGCATGTGAGGGAATAAGTGCTGTAGGTGGCAGTGCTTTGCCACAATGGGTGGTAGGAGTGACTGTGGGTGTGGGACAATAGCCATGAGTGCAGACTATTGGGATGCTTGATTTGTGGGGCGAGTTTTAAGGTTAGTCAGTATTAAATCAGAACGTTAACACCATTTACAGGGGAAGAGATGGCAGGGAGGCGTGGGTGAGAGCAGGTGTGTATGTCTGGGTTCAGGCTTTGGAGAGATCCCCAGAAGCAAAAATGGAGTAGATAGAGGGTGTGAATAGAGGATTTGTGTGGGTGCTTTTTATTGAGGGGTAAATACGTTTTTGGGAGAGGTGTATAAATAATGGTGCAGTGTATGGGCACATACATAGCTGGAGGGGAGGCAAGATGAAGAAATGTGGATAGAAAGGGAGTGGGGAAGTTGGAGAGAACAGAAACGTTCACAAGAGTGTGAGGAAACAGTAAACAGATAAGGCAATAGAGATGCAGGAGGAGAGACTTCCCAGATATTGGCGATAGGAAGAGTAAAAATAATCACAGCATTTAGAAAGTCAAGTTCTCACAGTTGCCAAGTTGTTAAGTTGTTGTTGTTGTGGTGCAGAGACCAGATTTTCTTGTAATGTGAAGCGCTATGTACATAGAGAGCACTATACAAAGAAATATATACATACATGCAATATAATACATACAATACATCTGTATAGCATGCAATCTTCAAATCTACATTGCGAAGGAATAATTGTATTTCTGTTTTTATGATTAATAATCATTTGACATGTAACACCCCTTCCCTCCTCCTCAGGGAGATTCGACTGATACGGGTGTTATGGTGCTTACCTGTTAAGCTTACAATAGTCCTGAGCCTCTGCCCTTGGGAAGCCTGGGGAGATGGGTGCAGCGCCTCCACCTGTGAGGATCCCAGTGTTGGTGGGATAGCCCCTCATGGGAACAGGTATACCTATAGGGTATACCTCAAACAACCACAATCCAGACAATGTATATGCAACACACTTTTCTATGATCCCACAATGCTATACATACACAATAAACAATCTCTGGTAGGTAACAACAACCCAATTGTCCCCCCACAGTACTGAAGGTGCCCTGAGATATATATGAGGGCAGCGCTAACCCCCTGTGTGGTGTTGGTGCATGTGGGTACCTTCTTGGGTACACCAGGGTATGCTCAGACAGGCCGCATCCGTGATCCCACGATGCAGGACCTCCGTGTAACGCGTAGCTCACCACAAACCAGACGCGACTGCAAGGCTGAGGTAGGGAATTGTATAAACACCAACCCACAACCGCGAGGGCGCGCCTAGAGTGTAGAATAGTCTTGCAAGCCGGGTCAGGAGTACAGAAGGTAGAGTAGTCGTTTATACTTGGCGGGTCTGGATTGGAGAATAGCGGATCATTGGGGTACTTTGCCAAGGTCAGGATTGGAGAGTGGAGAGTGTTCTTGTTACTCCCGTAACCGATGTTGGGCATCAGGATCTGTCCCTTGAACCTCCTGTTGCGAGGGTAGCCGAGGTCAGAATTGGAGAGTTCAGGATGGTCGTACATAAGCCAGGTCAGGAGAGGAGAGATGCAGAGTCCAATGAACATAGCAGGGTCAGGCAGCAGCAGGAACAAGGCAGGATGCAGCAAGGCATGGTGTCACACAAGGTTATGCTCAGCAATGACAGACTGAGCGAGGCAGGTATATAAAGGGTCCTTCCTCCAATGGTGAAACAGGGCGGAACAAGAAGGAAGAAGCGGAAAGGCTGCTGGGTCGCGCAGGTGTGCCCTATTGTGCAGCCAGATTAGACCTGGGGGTGGAACTACGTCCCACACGCGTCACCGACGTCAGGGGGTGTCGACCCGATCGCGCGCCACTCGCGCACCGCGCATGCCAATCGCGTGAGCGAGAGCGGAGTCTGGAGGCGGGTCCAGAGGAGACCTGTTCAGCGCGCGTCACCGACGTCAGAGAATGGTGACCTGATCGCACGTCACTCGCGTACCGCACATGTCCGTCGTTAGAGTGGGGGCGGAGTCTGGGAACCGATCCGGAGGGAAGGCTGGCCGAACGCACAGGCCGCATGTCAGAGCGGGGCCGGAGATTGGAGACGGAACCCACGGAGGGACAGACCGATCGCGAGCCATCCGTGCGCGTGCGCGTGCGCAGCAGGACCGCCGTGGCATCGCGCATCTTGAGTGCCTTAGGGAGTGGGATGGAGAGGTAAGTTCCAGCCATCTGGATGGCAAATCATCACACTCTGACACAATCCCCTTCTCGCCTTATGTCTGGAAGTACTGCATGGCCGTTCCACCAGGCCTGGGGAATCCTCCTCTGTGGTTCTGTCTGCTCCGCTGAATTGTCCGCACACTAAGGGGCAGGTCCCTTACTATTGGCCAGCCCTTCAATACTCCACTACGGTGTAGGGGAACTAACTGGGGCCTATGGGGAACGGGTCTGGCCTAGTCCAGGGGGCTTGACTAGCTCAACGGACACCACCTCTCCGTCAGGACTGAGCACGCCGCCTCCAGTCTGTGGTGGAAATCCTGAACGACAGAACCTCCTCTTCCTGCAGAGCCAACCTCAAGATGGCCGCTGCCTTACACACAGTCCATATGTATGTGGCTGCGCCAACAACAACATGGCCGACACAGCTCACTAAACCCTCCCACACGACCAGACCACTGCCAGGGAGGAGGCAAACATTTCATTGCTAATCTATTTCTCCCAATGTTATATGGTAGATCTAGATGTCTTAAATTCTCAGTAATAAATAAACATTAAAGGTGGTCACAATTTTCAAAATTATGCGGATTAAAAAGCAGGAACAACCTGAACGAAAAACTAAATACAAACATAGCCGTTTTGCATAAATAGATAACCACACAACGGATTGGTGGGTATTGTATCAAAGTCTCCCAGCTACAAAACCTGAGGAATTAACTGCATCAGATTTAGTGGAATATTCCATCACTTTTTATAGTACTTACACAGTTTTTCCAGTTTTGCAGCTGTGTGACTTTGGTGTGTAACCTCTATTGTGTAGAATTCTAATGCTTTTTGAGATTACTGTGGCTTAATTTTTGACTTCAGGAGGATTATACTCAGCGTGGTCGCTAAGCTTTGCAGGGTGCTGTATTTTTGGTATCTATCAGGAAAAACAGAGAATTACTTCCTTTATATATCATTCAATGCAAACTCACGAATGCAATGAGTATACAGTATGTAGTATAGTACTGTATGCTGTATAAACTAATACAGCAAATAAAAATGTCTCCGTTCAGTACAGATCTCTGCTGTTACCTGCGGTTGGTGCTACCTGTTAGGCTCACAGAAGGTCCTGAGCATCCACCGCTGTTGTTGGGGATATAGAGGACAGGCTTTCAGCGCTTGGATAGTTCTTGTCTCGGTGGTACAGCGCCTCCATTCCCACAGGGCCTATCGCACACTCTCACTCTCTCCCTGAATAACTGCAGCTTCAGGGAGGAGTATAAAACAGATAACTTGGGTCTTCATTCTTTATAGCACAGCATCAGCATACTGACATCATACAGTATTATATCATACAGACATCATACAGTACACTCTCTTCTCTTTGTAGCAAGAGCGATTATCCCCACTGGACCCTACATAACCCAGCGACGTGTCACTTCGCAGCTTTCTATTCTCCTATCCCTGTCTCCCACACCCTGATGGAGTATGGAGTAGGTGACCCCACTCCCATGAGGGAGGAGATAGAAGTTGAACCAGAGCCCTGGCTCCACACTTCTATAACTACTACATTTGAAGCTGCAGACCCTCTTTGTTGCCAGGGGAGGGGCTCCAGGTCTCAGCCCCATATGGGCAGTACCGAGGCCATAAGCCAACCCCTTGTCACTCAAGGGAACTGCTTACAACAGTATCGCAGATTTAGCCCTAACACTGCCTGCGCTGGTACCAATACTTACATGTTAGGCAGGGAAATTAGTAGCCTAGGGGGTTACCTGGCTACAAGTATATGATAATGAAGTAACGTAACTAAGAGTTACTAAATGAACGCAGTGTACATGGCTGTTGTCTCGGGAGACCAAGTTATTTTCACCTTTTTACCAGGATCACTCATTGAGCAAAACAAGGTAATGAAATAAATTGTAGTTTATTCGGCATAAATTCGCTTACACACAATGATACACAAAATATAGACAAAAAGACAAACGTACTTTGGGACTGGGTTCGAAAACTAGACTTTCCTAGGTGCAGGGAACTCTATGGGTGAGTTTTACCATGACCGGGACTTAGCCCTGAATCCCCTGGAACCGAAATCGGCATAAAATTCCATACGCCACCGCTACGTTCTGTTCTGTTCAGAGCCAAGCCGTCTAGTAAAGCCGGGTCAGTGGAAAATCCGAAATAGCCAAAAAACATTCACAAGCCTGCCACCTCTCTCCCTGGCTATCTCAATGCCACCTGCTGAGCAGGCTCCATCAGGTCTGGCAGAACAAGTGGCATCCTGGACTGACATTGATCTCCGGACTTGGTATTCCACCTTTCCCCGCTGACCAAATGCTATTCACACCTCCGGGCATCCTCTGGCTGCTTTGAACTCTGATGTCCAGCAGACTTACCGGCGCCTATGGGTTAGCTCGGGCACCCTGTTTGGACATCAGTTCCGAATGCAAAAAGCACATTACATTTTAATAAAGTATATTTTACTATACTTCTGAGTCTTGGGGGACAGGGAACACAAAAGGGAAAAAAATTGTAGTTTTATTTCTATCTGTCTTATTCCCACACACCACCGTGGACTCAGTCTGGACTCTCTAATGCCCCCTAAACCTGATATATGTTGGGGCAACCCACAACCCCTATACTGGTTGTGGGTCACATTGGCACTAACTGGGATACCCCCCTTTAACCTAGGGATTCTGTCACTTACAGGAATACATGTTTTAGCCCTGTGCCTCGTTCTCCTTTCTGGGCTGTGCTGAAACAGGGTACCCTAATGGTGAGTCGGGCCCAAGAGCTGACTCTTTTGGACCCTTAAACACGGAACAGAGGTAACCAAAACGGTCTTGACCTTTTTTTTTTTAAAGAGCCTGGTTACCCCCTCCCATCAGAGCTGTAAATACATTCTTTCCAAGCATTCATTTGAGTATATTCTAGATCAGGGGCGGCTAACCTGACTGTGAGTTTGATCCAGAATTTACCAGTGTCATTGTCAAAGGGCCACAATAAAAAAAATTAAATGAATACTTGTATACACTGGCACAGAGCATAACCAGACAGCACTACACACTGATACAGAGCATAACCAGACGGCACTACACACTGATACAGAGCATAACCAGACAGCACTACACCATTACAGTTATGGTAGTTGATAGACAAGTTGACAGCAAAGAGGCAAAAGTTTGAATCGATACCTGGATTTTCAACAGCTTACAAATAGTCTTATTGCAAAGTAGTTTAGTTAAAGATGGGAATTAACTATTAACACATGCCTAGGACTTGTGGGCTCCTCTCCTCTCATATACAGTATCTCGTCTACTCTCATCTTCTTTAAGCAAAAGCCCTATGTCTGTGTCTGGATGAGAGTAACGCCAGAGTTACTGCTGATGACAACAAAATAATGTTATTTTCTGGCGTTAACCATTATGGAGCTTAGTTAATAATTATGCATATCATTTAGGCTCATTTGTATATTACTGAAACTAGCAGCCGTCGTAAATGATGCTATTACGGGAGTAACAATACGTTTTTACTTTAGCAAACATAGTTCCAGAGTAGATGAGATTGAAAAAAGACATATGCTCATCAAGTTAAACAATGCTAAATGTTGATGACAGATACTTATCCTGTATTTGTATTTACAGTATTTTAATCGAGGGGAAGGTAAACAAAAAACCCCAGTGAAATAAGGGAAAAAATACATTTCTTCCCGACTCCAAATATTGGCAATCAGATTTCTCCCTCGATCAACATTCTTCAATGTTTACTTATCTGTTATATAACTCTATACCTTTCTAAAAAAGATGCCCAACTGTTTTTGAAGATATCTATTGTACCTGCCATCAGCGTCTCCTTCACTCGCCCTCACTGTATAGAACTTTCATAGCCCTGTGTGCTAAATGCAGTTAACAGCACGTTAAAGAGGGCAACAGAGTTTAGTGAATCTGAGCCGGCAAACTGAACAGGAGAGGAGGGATTCCTCTTACATTCAAGGATTAGGGGTTGTGGTCAGGTTCATGTGTTGTGATGACATGACCTTGGTAGAGTTGGCGTACGCAAAAAAAAAAATAAGCCCCTCATCTTGTGCATTTAGATATTTTGAGAATACTGTAGTTACAGAGGACGTATATGAGAAAGATAGGACAATGTCCTTCATTGTAAAATCCAGCCTCCCATGCTGTCATTTTTCTCTGTTCTTTAACTACGCCATCTCCATTTTTCTGCAGACTAAACCACGTCTGCAACGAGGGGGGAGTTCAGCTTCACTACATAACAGTCTGATGAGGAACAGCATCTTCCAGCTAATGATACACACACTCGATCCTCTTTCTGAAGGTAACTTTCATTTAACCATCTCACTTTTTGCTGCTACTTTTCACCCCGCCCCTTCTTTGTAAATAAGCCGAAATTACTTTTTTTACATGTTTTTTTCCTTTCTTATTTAAAGCTTTATGTGTATTCATAACTGTGTATTTATTTATTTTTTATGTACATCACTGTTTTTAAATGAGATGCGTAACTTTGAGCTGCCATGTTCTTTTAGTACGCATGGTGTATGGTTAAACAGTACTTACTGTATCTGCCATGGTGGTTTTCTCTTTTAGCGCTAAAAATGTAGGCAGTGCTGTACTGTAAGTGTAAATACAATGTAAAAACTTGCACTAGCATTGGCACCAGGTTTACTTCAAAGGCAGTTTTTCAAATTACAACCTACTCCTTTAAATTGTATTTGAAATATTTGTGTGTAGTGATCTTTCACAGCAGATTAGATGTGCAAATATGTATTCAAATATCCGTAGATCCATGTCTTGTGCACTTTCAATGTTGCATTTAGCAATACTTTCTGTTCCTTGTATATACCTAGCATGTCCCAGTTTAAGGCATTGGTCCTGTTAAGATCATGGCACGTTTCCATATACTTTTGGATCATAGTCAATAGAATGCAGATATAATATATTGTATAGTTGTGGTAAAATAGCCACACATAGCTCTGGGTGTACAGTATATTTGTCTCCATGTTAGGTCCCTATTCAGTATGCTGTGAAGCTGGTCTATAATGTATCTTATGGCTCTGTAAGGTGCGGTATTGCTAAAAACAGCTTAGTGTATATAAGGGCCCCAAATGTCTGAACAAGAACATTATGGCAGAATTGTCATCTCTCTGATTTAAAAGCCAAGGAAAATCCAGTTATTTTGCATGAAATTAGAAATAGCACTAAACCATACTGCCCAGTGTACTGACTAAGGTTGGAGAGGAAAATGAGAAACTACCATGTTCTATTGATTTAAAGGGGGATGAGATCATTGATTACCGGAAGTATAAAAATGCATTTTTTTTAGGCAGTATTCCTAGTACATAGGGAGAGCTGTAGTACACTTGATGTCTTTTATGTGCTAAACTTCTTTTTAGGGCTATTCCTAATGACTACTGATCGGGCAAAGAGATGAAAAGGCTATTTCTATTATTTTTTTAGTCTGAAATGTAATAGTATAGAACACCAACAGCCAGATTCGCAAAGCTCCGGTATAGTTAATGCAAGGATTTAAAAATGTGTTAGTTACTGTAGGTCATACCCGAAATCGGCATTAGCTCAGGTCAGACCCTGAAATATGGATTTAAACAGAGAGCTGTTTTGGTTTAGTCCTAAGTATCTCCTGAAGCCTCCCTTCAAACAACATATGGAAAGACACCTGTGCACAAAAAGGAGCCAACCAGAAATACCTGGGAGATATGGTAATAGGATATGAAAAGTAGATTATAATGACTCCTGTTCGCATATCTCCCAAGCGTGCTCCTCTTTGAGCACAGGTGTCTTTCCATGTGTTGTTTGAAGGTTGGTTTGAGGGGATATATATAACTTAGCATGGTGTTAAGCCTATTCGTATGAGAAAACTAACGGATGTTAGTTTTGTATATAATTAGCTTTGTGGGTTTGCGTTAACCTCAGATAACATAATGTCTGTTACTAATTTTCATGACATGACATTAAGAGCCCTGACTTAATGGAGCTTTGTGGATTTGGCCCTAATTTAGCTATTTGGTATTTAATGTGTACAAGGATAGAGTTTATTTAGTACCACACTCTATACAGTAAAAAAATATTTAGGATAGAAATACATGTAGAAAACTAGAGGAAACATCGACTAAGTATAAGTACACACTATTTGTTGTGTTGTAGCCCTCTATATACTCTCCAGAATCTAGAGGGAGCATAAGAAATGATCACCCCAAAAAAGAAAAAGATATATAGTGCATAAACATATGGCAAGTATGGAGGAGATGCAGTCTTGGCTCTCTCAGATGTGCTACTTACATTGTGTCTGAATTAAAGGGAAAGAATTCCCAAACTGTGGCAACGAATCTTCTTGTGGTTGGTGTATGTCTTGACTAGATGTTTATCTTAAGATGAAGAAACATATCATGGTGCAGACCAATAAAAAAATATATATAAATGTACTCACATTTTGTGAATTTAAATCATGCACATAAAAATTGCTGAGGATCGCGGTTTTGAGCCACGTGGTCAAGTGCCGCATTGTCGGCATCTTCGCCGCAAACTACCCCTCTGCTCTTCCGGGTGTCTTGTGCGTCTCGCGTCTCTGCATCTCGCGTCACTTCCGGCTGGATTTCGTCACATTCGGTGAACTCTTACTCGGAAGCAGCACGGGGGCGACAAGCTCAGGCTCTTCACAGCATCTCAGGACCGACATATGATCATGGACTTCTTCGCATCGACTGTTTTAGGAGCATTGCGTCGTGGGTCAAGAGTTGCTGACGGAGTAGGATTCGGAGGCTGAAGACAGCAAAGGTAAGAAACACATGAATTGTATTTTATTTAATTGTGTATTTTTTAGGTTGCCCATTGACTGCAATGTGCCCCTTTCTGGGAATAGATAAGCACAGTGACAAGCAATGTATTTTTTTGGCAAATGTTTGTATTTATTTAAATGTAATATATTGTATTTTGTGTTATGTTATTTATTTATTTTGCTTGCCCATTCATTGTCAATGTGGCAATCCATGACCATACTGGGGGCATGGTTTACCACAGTCACAATCAATTGCTTTATTTTGAAATCCTTGTTTATATTTAAATGTCATGTGTTTTATTTTGTGTCTGTTTTTGTTTTGTTTGCCCATTCATTGCCATAGTGGCAAACTATGCACATATTATGGGCATTTTTTTTTACCACTCTGACAATCAATTGGTTTATTGGTAAATGTTTTTTTTTATGTAATGTGTTTTATTCAGTGCTTGTTTTTTAATTTTTTTATTACTTACATTTTTTATTGATCACTTTTTCAAAAAGAAAGAAGAGGGTACAAAAATAAAAAAAGGGAGGGAAATACAATGATACATGTGATCTGGTGATAACACAATAGAGAGGGAGGGGATCAGGGGAAGGGGGAATGGGACAGAATTTGTAACAATATACTATAATATAATGTGCAACTAATTAAATACAACATAAATCACTCTGTTCAAAATATTCTAATCTAAATATGGGGATATACCAGCATATCGAAACCAAGGAGCCCAAATCTCCTAAAAATGTGAGGTGGAACCATTCAGGTAAGCTGAGAGTTTTTCCATGTAAACTATATGCCAGATTTGATTGTTTATTTGGTTTAGAGATGGGGGAGCAGGTTGTTTCCAATTTTTGGCGATTGTGCACCTACAGTAGTAGCGTTTAAAAATTGGGAGACAACTTTACCTTCTTTTTTGTTATGATTGGCCATTGGTTTTCCTAACAATATACAGGCATACCCCGGTTTAAGGACACTCACTTTAAGTACACTCGCGAGTAAGGACATATCACCCAATAGGCAAATGGCAGCTCACGCATGCTCCTGTCAGCACATCCTGAACAGCAATACCAGCTCCCTACATGTTCCAAAGCTGTGCGCAAGAGGGGAGACTATAGCGCCTGTTACAAATGCGTTATTTACACCAGTTATGCACATATACGACGACTGCAGTACAGTACATGCATCGATAAGTGTAAAAAAGGTAGTGCTTCACTTTAAGTACATTTTCGCTTTACATACATGCTCTGGACCCATTGTGTACGTTAATGCGGGGTTTGCCTGTACAGTTGTGTGAAAAAGAAAGTACACCCTCTTTGAATTTTATGGTTTTACATATCAGGACATAATAACAAACATCTGTTCCTTAGCAGGTCTTAAAATTAGGTAAATACAACCTCAGATGAACAACAACACATGACATATTACACCGTGTCATGATTTATTTAACAAAAATAAAAGCCAAAATGGAGAAGCCATGTGTGAATAACTAAGTACACCCTTACTGCTTCCATAGAAATTAAGATGCTAAGTAGCAGACAGGTGCTGCTAATCAAATGGCCCTTGATTAATTGATCATCAGCAAGTGTGACCACCTCTATGAAAGCCGAAGTTTTAGCAGTTTCCTGGTCTGGAGCATTCAGGTGTGTTAACACAATGCCAAGGAGGAAAGAGATCAGCAATGATGTTAGAGAAGCAATTGTTGCTGCCCATCAATCTGGGAAGGGTTATAAGGCCATTTCCAAACAAATTAAAGTCCATCATTCTACAGTGAGAAAAATTATTCAAAACTGGAAAACATTCAAGACAGTTGCCAATCTTCCCAGGAGTGGACGTCCCAGCAAATTCACCCCAACGTCAGACCGTGCAATGCTCAGAGAAATTGCAAAAAGCCCAAGAGTTACATCTCAGACTCTACAGGCCTCAGTTAGCATGTTAAATGTTAAAGTTCATGACAGTACAATTAGAAAAAGACTGAACAGGTATGGTTTGTTTGGAAGGGTTGCCAGGAGAAAGCCTCTTCTCTCTAAAAAGAACATGGCAGCATGGCTTAGGTTTGCAAAGTTGCATCTGAACAAACCACAAGACTTCTGGGACAATGTCCTTTGGACAGATGAGACCAAAGTGGAGATGTTTGGCCATAATGCACAGCGCCACGTTTGGCGAAAACCAAACACAGCATATCAGTACAAATACCTCATAACAATTGTCAAGCACGGTCGTGGAGGGGTGATGATTTGGGCTTGTTTTTGCAGCCACAGGACCTGGAAACCTTGCAGTCATTGAGTCGACCATGAACTCCTCTGTATACCAAAGTACAGTATTCTAGAGTCAAATGTGAGGCCATCTGTCCGACAGCTAAAGCTTGGCCGAAATTGGGTCATGCAACAGGACAATGGTCCCAAGCACCCCAGCAAATCTACAACAGAATGGCTACAAAAGAAAAAAATCAAGGTATTGCAATGGCCAAGTCAAAGTCCAGACCTCAACCTGATTGAAATGCTGTGGCGGGACCTTAAGAGAGCTGTGCATAAACAAATGCCCGCAAAAAAGTCATACAGAAAACGATTACTTCAAGTTATTGCTTCTAAAGGTGGTTCTACAAGCTATTGAATCATAAGGTGTACTTAGTTTTTCACACATGGCTTCTCCATTTTGGCTTTATTTTTGTTAAATAAATCATGACACGGTGTAATATGTCATGTGTTGTTTTTCATCTGAGGTTGTATTTACCTAATTTTTAGACCTGCTAAGGAACAGATGTTATTATGTCCAACCTCATACCCATCCCCTGCCACCCTCCCTCCTCTCTCCCTTTCTCCTGTGCCCTTTGGAATGCTCGCTCCCTTTCTAACAAGTGCCCCTCTGTACATGACTTTTTTCTCTCTCACTCTCTGCTCCTATTTGCTATAACTGAGACCTGGCTCACTCAGTCTGACTCTGCTCTGGAAGCTGCCGTCTCTTATGGTGGCCTTTCTTTCTCCCACACTCCGCGCCCTGATGGCAGGGGTGGAGGCGTGGGGCTCCTGCTCTCCTCTCTATGCCGTTACCGAACCCTTCTTATTCCTCCGTCTCTTGCTTTTCCCTCCTTTGAGGCTCACACTGTCTAGATCTTCTCTCCTCTCCCTGTCCATGTGGCGGTCATTTATCGCCCACCTACCTCTACTCATCCCCCTTCTGTCTTTCTCTCTCACTTTGAATCCTGGCTCTCTTTCTCTCCTCTGACTCCCCTGTTCTTCTCCTTGGGGACTTCAATTGTCACATTGATGACCCCCCTCTCCCTTGGGCTTCCCGCTTTCTCTCTCTAACCTCTTCTTTTGGCCTTCAACAGTGGACTGCAGCCAGCACCCACAAGGATGGCCACTACTTAGACCTGGTTTTCACTAAAAAACTTCTCTCACTCTGATTTCTCCATTTCCCCTTCTAAACCTCCATCTACCCCCCGGTTCTGCAGAAACCTGCGCTCTATTCACTTACCTGACTTTGAGTCCACTTTACGCTCCTCCCTCTCTTCTCTCAGCTCTGCTACAGACCCTGACAACCTGGTCAGGAACTACAACTCTGCCTTGTCCTCCTCTCTTGATCTACATGCCCCGCTTTCTCTCTGCCGCCCTCGCCCTTCTAACCCTAGACCCTGGCTAAATTCCCACACGCGCATGCTGCGTTCCTCCACTCATTCCTCTGAATGCCTCTGGAGGAAATCTCATACTCTCGCAGACATCCTTCACTACAAATTTATGCTATCCTGTTTCAACTCTGCCCTCTCGCAAGCTAATCAAGCCTACTTTTCTTCACTAATCAACATGCACAAGTCTAACCCACGCCGACTGTTCTCTGTTTTTGATACTTTACTCAAACCACCCTCAGCTGCCTCTCCTTCCTCCATCTCCGCTCAGGACTTTGCTGACTATTTTAAGGAAAAGATGGAATCCATACGTCAGAACATCCCCTCTGTTTCTTCCTCCCATCCTACACCTCTTCCTAACTCTCCTCCTGCCTTCCTTTACTCTTTTTCCACTGTCTCAGAGGAGGATGTGTCGCTGTTGATCGCCTCTTCTCCCTCTACCACTTGCTCTCTTGACCCCATTCCCTCCCATCTCCTAAAACCTACTATAATCCCTACGCTCACACACATTTTTAACTCCTCTCTCTGCTCTGGAACCTTTCCATCCTCCTTCAAACATGCAACAGTTATACCATTACTCAAAAACAGCAAGCTTGACCCTACCTGTCTTTCGAACTATCGACCTGTCTCCCTCCTGCCTTTTGCCTCTAAACTCCTTGAACGTCTTGTATTCTCTCGCCTGTTGGTGTTCAGGCCCTGTACCCCCACCAGAATTTGTTTTACAAAAAAAGTGTGTTTGACCGGCACGCATCATTGAGTGCCAGTCCAACACACTTTATTTACCATAACCCATGTACACATAAATCATAGAGTTCATGAAAATCAGTATTAATGTAAAAAAATAAAAACTGAAGTGATACAAATACATTTCCTTTGTTTTCTTTCTTTAAAGGACATGCAATATTACTGCATTTACTCATTTTGCCAGCAATATCTTATTCCGGTTTTATCAGTCTAACAAAAGTGAAATTAAAATGCATTATTTATTATTATTTTATATTTTTGCTGGGTTAAAAGAAATGAGTTGCTCTTGATGTAATCAAACTCTATCCTTGAAGGCGATTTCTAATTGTTTCTCGATGGAGATACTACAGTATGTGTACCAACTTTTAATACATTCTGAGTGAAGTGATTGCAAAATACAAAATTATTCCAATGCTTAAAAATCAGTTCATATTGTCCGTGCTGGGAAAGCAGATTCTTTTAATTTGTCATTTGAAGGATTTTTTTTTGTAAAGTAGTCAATAGAAAAGCACCACAGACTTCAAACTCAACCTCCATTTATGTATGAGATGACATTACATGTGTTTGACTGCATTCATTTATTGCAGCTGTTTCAGTGAGGGTTCTACAGAAAGCAAAACATATCCCAGTTATCACAGGTCTGTGCAACTGCCCCAACTGGGTTTACAACATATTTTTTGAGCGTTTTTTTTTTTTTTAAATATAAAAATATTGCAAAATCGGTTATCTTTGGACATCAACTATAACTCATGCTTAGACACTAGATGTGTAAAGAAATCACAACTCGTTTAATAATTTAGACCGCTAGCAATAGGGCACTAATGAGTGCACATTTTACTGCACTTGGATAATAAGTCAGGTCCAATCATTCAAGTAACGTAGAAAGAGGATGATAAAGGGTATAGAGTTTGGCTTCTACAGCAGGCTATTTGAAAATTTGCGAGAAGTTTGATTAACTTTTTGACAGAGAATTATTTTCAAAATTTAAGGCAATATCCAGGCATAAGTTTATAGGGATCCATGTTAAAATGGATAAGAAGAAGTGACACACTGTGTACTCATTTGCATGTCATTTCCCAGAATCCCTGGCTGCAGTGGAAGCACTGTATGCTAGGAGATAATGGGAAAAGGTGGGGTTGCGGACATCTGAATGCGCTCATAAGTGGTATTTTTATTTGCTGTAGATAATATCCAGAGAGTCCTATTTTGTAGAGGACCCATTTACTTATTAGACGTTGAGATAAACTGGTGAACACACATAAGATACTTGGGAAATATATTATTTAAATCATTTTAATATATTTTGCATATTTAAGTTAGCTTATTTCCCATGTATTTTAGGTGTCTTCACAGGTATCTATATGGATGTATATACTGTATGTAAATGGATTGTCTACTAAATAGGACTGACACTCACTTTCCAGCAAAAACCCTATTTCAGGGTCTGAATTAAAAATGCTTGGCGAAACTGTCCGACTCTGCAAATGAAAATTGGCAAATGTCTCCTGGTTCACAAATGTAGGTGAAAATGTGCACATTTCTCCAACTAAATATTAAACAAAGGAAACAAAGAAGCACTCCATGACTGGTATATTTACATTGGTATATCAAGTCGTTTCTCTATTAACAACTGCAATTTTCCACCCAGCCTCATCTGGACTTTCCATAAAAGTGATTTTAGCATCTTCATAAACAGCTTTATTAATAGACAAAACTGGCCCACATACACCATTACTGGATAGATTTTCCCAGCCAGCCACGTGTCGAGACTTAATGTTACAAATGTGTTCACAGCAATTGATTTCAAATTAGAGGGACGTGATGTTTGTAACTTGGGAAAATTGCCTTAGATTGATGTATTGTATTAGCCCATACATTTATCTAGATAATGTTCTTTGTGGGCTTTTGTTGCAGCTACAATTTTGAAGAAGGATTTGAAGTGGCCGGAAAGGTAGCACGGTCTGCAAACAATCTTCTTAAGAATAGACTAATCCGATGTCTCATTGAATAGCACGCCAATGCTACTGATAAAATATTTAATTTCACAACGGGAAAAAAAAGTCCTGATGGGTTCTAACTGGTTCTGACAGGCATGCTATAAATGACTGCATTGTCAAATAAAAGAAGGGAATTAAATATACATGATTGAGGTTTATATTAGCAGCTTACAGGCTGAGTCCTTTCACTCTAGGTGTCCTCCTCAACGTGGCTTATCTCATTCAGTTGTGTTGACTGACCTTTCTCCTACAACTTCCATTGCTCTATCTTATCCATTAAAAATTAATCATTTCAACTCCTATTTTTGATATCATTACATGCATAATTGGCTAAATGCTCTTGGAACCTCCTGCCGAGCTAGAGCAGTGTGAAAGATAAATGGAGAAAATAATTCCCTGTGTAAATGTTCCTTCACGTGGCAAAGTTTAATCCTTTACAAGCAAGTTGCTGCTGTGACGTAGTTCACTTAAATTTCTATCCTGTGCTGATTCGGACACTTGTGCACTATAACATTTACGTGCCATAGTGCCCTGATCAGCACTATTGCAGTGTAATGCATAACTGCAACACATTGACCTATGGGGATATGTATTAAGATGGTGCAATTTGCTCCAAAAACATGGATGCTATTTGCGCCTATGGCGTACAGTATGTATAAAGTTTGCTAATCCTCTATTTTACATTTGGCACAGTTCTGTTAGGAGGAGCAGTTACCTCCACCTAAATCTGGTGGATTTATGTGATGCAAAACTAAAGGAAAACTGCTCCACTTATAGATGCAAATATTGATGCAAAATATTGCTCCGACTATCTCCCCAAATCTCTTACTGGCATAAGTGGAGATTGCTCAAAAAACTATGTACTGTAATATGTTCTTGATACGTATTACCCTAAATATTTACATTCTAAATATGTACTCTTAAATCTATATCTATATTTCTCTAAGGATGCCTGCACATCCCTCTGTGATAAGCTGAGCGCCTGTCTCTCACTCAGAGACAGCCAATAAGACTACACAGACATCGACCTCCCCTCTGTGTTAGGCTGCTGACCCGTGCTGAGGTGCGCTGACGCTTCTCAGTGAGACCCTGCAGCCGCAATGAGAGTGGCTTTAGCAGGTGCTCGCACACACTTGCGCAAGCGTGTGTCTTATTACATTTTTAGATTTGGCGCTCACGGGAGCGCAGGGCCGGTCACGTGAGCGGTTCGCCCAATGAAGGCGAACCAGCTCCGTGATGTCACAGCCCCCCGACACGCCCCCGGACGGCACGCAGACCAAGGCCAGGGAAAGCACCCGCTTTCCCTCAGCCTCCGCGCGCCTCCGCACGGCTGCAGTCCTATGGACGCAGCCTAAGACTGAGAGATCTCTCACTCATCCAGGAAACACTGGTGGAGGGGATTTTAATGGCAGTGAGGTGCAGAGGGAGAGTGACAGGTGTTAATGTTCTAATTAATGTAATTTATATATCTATATATAAAAGCTTAAGGATGTTTACACATACCTCTGTGATAAGCTGAACATCCCTTCCCCTCTGTGATAAGCTGATCGGGCTGTCACTCACACAGGGACAACCAATGAGACTGCTCTTCCTCCCCTTCTGTGACATGGTCATAAAATGCGGAATTACATTTGACAACTAGGCCTATTTTGTAAACCACATCTAACCAGCATTAAACGGCCAATCCGCGTGGATTGTATTTTGTTTTGAAGTGGATTTAGCATGATAAAATTATCTTGTGTTACAGTACATAGGGTTGCCATACAGCCGTATTTTTCCGGACATATTTGGCTTTTTGATTTAAAGTCTCTGTACGGGAGGAATTTTAATGCATGCGTGAGTGGTGAACGTGTTCATCGCTCGCGCATACGCGATCGTCTTTCATTCACGCATGCGCGAGCAGTGAATGACAACAGCACATACGGGAACAAAAAAGTCGACCACTCATGCGCAAGTGATGAGCGCCGACCGCACTTGTGCAGCTGCTGACTACACATGCGCAATCAGCTGTCATCGCTCGCCCAAACGCCGACTGTGCATGCACCAATGAAAGCCGATTGTGCATGCGTGCAGGTTGAGCACCGACTGGGCATGCGCGAGCATAGCGTTCATCGCGAGCACGTGTGGTCAGCTTTTGTTTGCGCATTTGTAAGCAGTGAGAGGGTTCCCCAAGAATTGCCCCCTCTGCACATAGCCAGCATGCTAAGGGTTAACATCTAGGATTTCTTGCTGCCATGTGTTTTGTCAACCCGACCCCCTGCAGTATTTATGACTGGAGAAAGGAATTTCAAAGCCCAGCTGAATTCATTCAGAACCCCTTCAGTCTACATCTGCATTACCACAAAGGTGGAAAGCCCTTGGCAGCACCTGAAGAGAAGCCAAAGGGTGTCCACAATTTTCTGCCGTTCGGTGATGTTTCGTAATGGTACAGGTGCTGTATTGCTTTCGATACCCACCAACCCTTCCATCCCGTTTCCAATGTCAACCTACCCTGTCTATAGATTGTAAGCAATCATTTATTATTATAACTGTCTTTTCCTGTGTGCCTCTTGTGTAACAAAATCATTGTATTTAATTGTAGTTGTTACCAAACTGACTGTAAAGTATTGCGAAGCCCCCTTAAGTGGAGGCCTGCAGTTACTTAATAAAGAAAGGAGGATGATGATGGCTCCATTCGGCCCCTGAAATATGTTTAACAGAGAAATCTATCTATTGATCGATCGATAGATAGATAGATATAAATATACAGTAGATATATATTAAAATATATAATATAATATTATATATATATATTACATATATCTCCTCACTATACAGTATATATTCCCTCAAACTACCCTCCAAACAACATGTGGAGAGACACTTGTGCCAAAAAAGGAGCACACCAGGGAGATATGCTAATAGGAAGGAAGCCAGGAGGAATACTGTCCATGAGTAGGGAGAAGGAGTGGTTCAGTGAGTTAATACTGCCTGGCACTGAGTTTGAAGCATGGGAACCTGGTTCAATTCCCAGTGTCAGCTCCATGTGACTTTATCTCCCTGTGCCTCAGGCACCAATAGATTGTAAGCTCCCCGGGGGAGGGACCTGTGCGTACAAAATGTCTCTCGTAAAACTAGCAGCACTATGCAAGTACGTGCTATTATTATTATGAGTATGATTAGCTACAGGTGTGAGCAGTTCTATGCTTTGACCGATTAGCTTTCCAGCAGCTGGTGTAGCTCAATGCTAACACTGTCCCAGAAAGTATCTGCAGGCTGAAATCCCATCTTTGTGGGGGATTTCAGCATGCAGATACTTTCTGGGACCGCAGGAGCCACTCACAGAGACAGTGACTAAATGCATCGAATTTATTCTGACCCATAACTACTTCACATTTGGAAATGACACATGCCACCAGACATCTACTCGGATGGCGCCACAGTATGCCAATCTGTTCTGCGCAAAACTGGAAAGTGACTTTCTTTCCACCTGTCATTTGAAACCCCTTCATACCTTCGGTACATTGATGACATCCTCCTGATTTGGACCTCTGGTGAACAGGACTTCCATGAGAACTTCAATATGTTCCACCCGACCATCAACCTCAAACTCACCCATTCCCCGGACGAAGTATATTTCCTAGACACCACCATTACTATAAAGAACAACCAACTACAGACTTCTGTATACCGCAAACCTACAGACAGAGCCAGCTATTTGAGGGACAACAGCTTCCACCCCACACACACTAAGCATGCAACCATCTACAGTCAAGCCATACGATACAACCGGATATGCTCTGACACAGCAGACAGAGGCTAGCGGATTACAGCCCTGAGATCGGATTTCATAAACCATGGATATAACCACAGAATTGTAGACCAGCAAATCCACAAAGCCACCAGAATACCAAGAAGTGATCTCCTTGAATACAGACAGAAAGAGACAAGCGAAAGGGTACCTTTGGTGGTCACATATAACCCACACCTAGAAGCCCTACGCAAGATCGTCAGGGAACTACAAGCCATTCTCCAGGAAGATACAAGACTGCAACAGATCTTCCCTAAAACACCCTTATTATCATACAGACAACCTCATAATCGCTAGAAAATTATGGTGAGGAGTAAAGTATTCAACAGTACAACTGAATGCGGAACAAGACCATGCCAGGACAAAGATGCAAAACCTGCGCAATGCTTCACACAGCGGTCACAATACGAATACAACACAGGAATCTGAAGTACAAAATCAGAGGAAGGTTCACCTGTTCCTCCAGCAATGTTGTGTACCTCATCATGTGCATGAAATGCCCAGGGGGCTTCTACTACATAGGTGAAACGGGACAGGGGCTAAACAAAATTATGAATCTACATTGCCACAGCATCACACGCGGAACAAGAGACAGTTCTGTCGGCGAACATTTCTCTGACTCTGGCCATAAGATGAACAATCTGAAGGTGGCCATACTCAAAGGTAATCTTAGATCACCGAAAGAGAGACGGTTGCATGATTACAAATTTATGCAACTGTTCGGGACACTTAGCGATGGCCTAAACCGAGACCGTGGTTTCGTGAGTCACTACTGACACGAGAACTCTCTTCCCATGAGTGCTTAAGGCCATGTGTCTACATACTGCGCTATATGAATGCACACACAGCTGTTTCTTACACCTACTAATACACTACTGTATGTAATTCTATCCCTATATACCAATAGGGACCACATAGTTCCTACATACACTAATAGTAATGCAACACCCTCTTACATTTCTACACCTACCATTGGTATACACTCCCACTCCACACACACCTTGTGTAAAGCGCTGTAAACACTGTGGGCGCTGTATAAATTTATATTTACATACATACATACACACACACACACACACACACACTCTTACATCACCAACATTCAAGGACCTTTTAACACCTCAAGTCAAAATATCGCATACTGCACAGGGGGAGGGATGGGCTTGAATCACAGTTCACATTCCAGGATGCACTGTTTTAAAGTAAAAACCCTTTTGTGCTTTATTCATTGTAACATCACCAGAAGAAGAGATCAGAGTATCTCGAAAGCTCACACAAATAAAAGATTTCGTTAGCCACAGAACAGTATCGTCTATTCGTTTTTGATTATATATATATATATATATATATATATATATATATATATATATATATATACAGTCATGTGAAAAAGAAAGTACACCCTCTTTGAATTTCATGGTTTTACATATCAGGACATAATAACAATCATCTGTTCCTTAGCAGGTCTTAAAATTAAGTAAATACAACCACAGATGAACAACAACACATGACATATTACACCGTGTCACGTTATTATTTAACAAAAATAAAGCCAAAATGGAGAAGCCATGTGTGAAAAACTAAGTACACCTTATGATTCAATAGCTTGTAGAACCACCTTTAGCAGCAATAACTTGCTGCATGATCACAGCTTTGAGCACAGCTTTGACCTGCCTAAGACATGCAGATGAGCACACAGCTATATTTGCATATTTGCTTTCCTGTGGAGGGTTTTTGTCACTTTTTTTACTCACCATAACTTAACTCAGTATTATGGTTTAGCCTATCCCATAGCCTCTCTTGCATTCCCAGTAAAATCAACCCCACACTGATGAGACCCATCAAGGTCGAAACAGCTGTCTGTGGGTGGTTTTGGGGATGAAAAGTGAAAACCGGGATCTACCTCACTTGGTGCTAAAAGATCTGAATCTCTGTTCTGTGACCATGCAGCAAGCTTAAGCCTATAGGGAACCAGTTTAAAATGGTTATTGAGGCAAAAAGGACACTGTGTGTCATTTGCATGTCATTTCCCAGAATTCTTGCTGCAGTGGTAGGAGTGCTGTATGCGGTGATAATGGGGAAAGGGGCGGGGTTGCAGACCTGCCTAAGACATGCAGACTGAGAGCACAGAGTATATTTGATATTTGCTTTCCTGTGGAGGGTTTTTGTCACTTTTTTTACTCACCATAAACTTAAACAGTATTATGGTTTAATTATATAATATATATATATTATATATATATATACACACACATACTATATAACTTCTTCTTCAGTTGTAGTTAAAGCCCATACTCCTTTATCCAGAGTATATTTATTTCTAAAAAGCCCCATGTGTCATATTAAAAAGCTTTCTTATTGTTTAGTAAAGGATATTTTCATTTGTTATAAAAAATAATAATAGTTTAGATTGCAGTCCAGTATTTTAAAATAATTTACAACTGACTTATAGTCATCTCCTAGATTTGTGAAGAGACATACACACGCCTGGAAGGTTTGTTTTCATGGAATAACATATATCCTATCAAGGTGAAAACTCTTCTAAAACTGTGAAGTGGCTTAGTGATTTTAAATTGCTTCTTACCAAGCCCGACTCTTGATCATTTTGAACTCAAGTGATTAGAAATATGTAAAGTAAAGAGTGTCATTGTACTTATCGTACGTGCTAGGAAAGAAAATATTTTTTTATATTGTGCACCTTGAACCAACCACCATTTATTGTAAATTTTTATTCCATCTGTAACAGGGGACTTGTCCTGTTAAAAATGTGCCTCTAATCCAGCAGTGTGGTGGTTAACTGCTGGTAGCAATTAACCAACACCACCTGGCTGATTAGAGGTTTGTTAGAAAAGCCTGCCTTTGAGACAGGAAAGAGAGATTCCTGAGTCTCCACAATTGGGGGGACTGACCAGGGGAACGGCGTGTCTGAGCTTGCAGAAGGACTGGACTGTATGCTGATAGCAAAACAAGGGGACCAGACCTCAAAACCTGTACAGACATTTCTGTAGCACACAAGGTGCTTACCCAGAAAGACAGAGAGGACTTCCCCTATAGCTTCAGTGACAGATAAGACTTTCTTTGGAACTGTTATATATCTGTATATAGTTTTATATTTTGGGGCTGGTAAATACGTTGCTTAGCTAACCAACCAGTCAGAGAGGGCTGAGCTACATGGTGTAGATAGTTTCCAAAGCGGAGATTTTTGTGTGTTTGGCTTATTTTCATAGTTTTGCTGTGTTAAAGGTACAGGTGCAATAAAGCCTAATTTTAATTTCACCTTAAAAACAGTCTCCATTGCGTTACCTCTGAACCCGTCTCTTAACCATCTCATGTTAATGAGTAGCAACCCTCAGCATGTTGTTGGTATATGGATTGCTTGATCATTACATACCTAGCACATTGATGGGTGATGCCCTCGACCAATGGCTATGGGGCAGGAAGGTAGAAAGGCATGGGACCAGGAAGGAGAAGTCAGTCGGACTAGGAAAGCACGTTGTGGGGATGTGAATACTGTAGGGAGAGAGATGAGACTTTCCCCAGGAGGAGGAGGCAATAACAAATCCTACCGAGGGTGGAATTTCCACGATTACCACACACTGGTGGTTTGTCTGATTTACTGCTGCTACAAATGAGATAGTCTGGGGTGGCAGACTCAGGCCCCCCGCCCCACCCATATATGTATTATATAGAGAGAAATAAAAGGGGGTTTACAATGATACAATATTTTAAATAGACTTTCAACGTAGGTAAATAAAAGATTCACAGCCAAATACCAGCACAGACAGCATTTGCACAAAAGAAAAAAAAAGTGTCTATTAAGCCTTTATTTTTGTGTGAATCAATAAAACCTTATGTAATCAATAAACATTTTTGTGCAAATTGCTGTCTATGCTGTATTTCTGTATACGTAAGTACTCACACACTTCTATATATAATATACACACGCTCCGGCCGTAAAGTGTGCATGTGACGTGATGACGTAATGTCGTAATGTACGTCCCTGACGTGTTTCGTCACAATAATGCAACTTTATCAAAGGGAATTGACATGAACAGTGGTGGCTATACTTACTGTATATACCCGAGTGTCTCAGTTGATTGGTACATCAATTTCAAATGGTCTAATGTCCCTCTGTAGAGCTTGAATGTAAACTTCTTTCATAGTTAATTGTGCTCTTTGAGGGGTTTGACCATTTGAAATTGATGTACCAATCAACTGAGACACTCGGGTATATATGTATAGCCACCACTGTTCATGTCAATTCCCTTTGATAAAGTTGCATTATTGTGACGAAACGCGTCAGCAACGTACATTACGTCATCACGTCACATGCACGCTTTACGGCCGGAGCGTGTATGTGTATGATGTTTCATTGAGGCCCTACTCCAATACCACATTGCGTGGAGGACTTTTATTGATCGTTCAGAGGATGAACGCTACCGGGTGAATCGTTTGAAGATTTCCTGTTGGACTGCCGACGTGACACGAGACGGTGCCTGCCTCGGTGATGATTTTTATCACAATTTGCTTGTTATTTACATCTACTTTGTGAGTGTTTTTAATCCCTCCTTCACCCCCCCCCCCCCTAATTAAATGTACAATAATACACTATGGGGCGTGCACTCTCTGTCTTCTTTATATATATTTATATATATAGTATTATATTTTGCTTATTTATTTTGCAACAGGGGTCACATGTCTGGAGAATTTGAAAACATTAAACCTTATTTCTAAAATGGCTTTTTCTATATCTAGTAATAACATACATCTAGTCAGCAAAGATAATGCATATGAATCACACGTGCAATATTTTGAGTCTGTCTTACATCAGTAAAAAGTAGACTATATGAGTACATATCTTATAAAAGCTGAAAGGAGTCTGTTTTGTTGTAGGGTTCCTGGGACTCAGTATGCTTAGACAGGCAGTTAAACTCATCCCCTTCTTTCATGCAAAGATTTAGTCTTGTTTGAATTTCTGATAAACTTTATTCACAGGAACATAAGCAGAAATTATGTGAAAACGTTTGGGAATGCATTGCATCAACCTTACAGACCTTTTCATCCGCATTAGGGATGGTCTTAACAATAAGACCCATTGGCCACTCATTTTGTTCAACTTGTTTACTAGATTGCCATTTGTGAAAATGTTAAATGTAACAAGATACAGAGAGTTAAATACCCACAAGCAACCGTGGTAACGCAAGTACTTCACTGACATCCTCGTTACCTTTGTTTTAATTTATAATTCCCGGCATGCCCCAACAAAGTCTGAGTGTAGTTACTTAACTTGTCCTCTAATAGCAAAAATCTTCTGAAGGAAGAATCCATTAAGTCGATGACCTTTACAGTATGCGTAGCCTGAATACTCATGCAAGTGAAAAGTACTGCCCATTTGCTATCCGTGTGCATGCCTCTGGTCCTATGCAAAATGATCATCCATGGTCCAAAGAAATCGAGTCCCATGCAGATGAAGGAAGGCTCTGTACTAATTCTGTCAGGTGGCAGCCTTTGTTCATGGCATTTACTCGGCAACATATGGCATCTGACTCACCCGTGGTGACACCGGTGATGCATCTCTTTTTGCCAATGATCCATATTCCTGTCGCCTCTGTGAAATGTTGACCATGATGCTTAACTTGCTCATGATAGCGATGAACTTCCACAGTAGCGATGTGGTGTTGGTCAGGAACAATGAGAGGATTGAATTCATCCTGGCTCAATTGGGAATTGCTAAGACGACCACCTATTCTCTTCAGGCCATCCTTATCAATGATGGAATTCAATTTCCAAAGGGGACTACCTTTAGAGATATGCCTTTTCATGCAGCTGATCTCTTCTGCATAAGTTTCTTCCTGGACGCATCTGAGGACAATCGTGTTTTTTGCCTCTGTGATTTCACTCATGGTCAGGGCCGCCAACAGAAATCGTCGGGCCCGGGACAAACATTTTGAGCAGGGCCCCCCTTCGTGTCGGCGGTATTGCCCGCCACCCCCCCTCCCCACCATTTCACACCTCACGAGCCCCCTCTCTTTCCCCCCCATCCCATGTATTTCTCTCCCTTCCGTGTCACCCCATTTCACTCTCCCGCCTCACATGTATTTCTCTCCCCTGCTTCTCACTCTTACTCCCTCTTTTCCTCACTCACCCCCTCTGTCCTCTCCCTCCATCAATTACCCCACGCTCACTCATTCCGCCACCCCCACACACACAATTCCCCCACAAGATATACCAAACAACTTCCCACCCCCAATGCAAAAAACTTCCCACACCCAAATATATACAAACCCCCCCCAAATGCATACAAAAACCCCACCTACCCAATACATACATACATACATACATACATAAACACACATTCCCAGTAAGATATGTAAGTGTTTCTAAAGTAAGAATGTGTGTATATAAATTACCCCAACCCCCCGATAATATATAAATTATCCCAACCCCCCCGATACATATAAAAATTATCCCAACCCCCCCGATACATATATAAATTATCCCAACCCCCCCCCCAATACATATAAAAATTACCCCAACCCCCCCCCCCCCATACATATATATATAAAATCAGACTTACCTGCAAGGAGGGGGGGGAGGGGCCTGCGGGTGGTGGTGGCGGCGGTGCTGGGGGGGAGGCCGATGCTGCGGGGTGCCGATGCTACGGGGGTGTCCCGCGGCTGCAGGGCGTGTCCAGCTGCGGAGGGGTGGCGGGACGGCCATGTCCTGTGGGGGGGGGATGGCGGTGCAGCGGGGGCCCGGCGGCTGGTCACAGCAGTTGCCGCCGGCCCCGCTGCAGGCACACCGCTGCTCCAGCGTGTGCTGCCGAAGTGGGGCCGATGCTGGCCCGATGCTGCGGGGGTCGGGGAGGAGATTGGCAGGACGGTCCAGTGGCAATGAGGGAGGGGGGGCGGCGGTTTTGCCCGATGTTGCGGCGGGCAGGGGGGGGGGTCCCGTGAAGGCCTGGTGGCTGCGGGAGGGGAGGTGGCAGTGCTGCGAGGGGCCCGGCGGCTTGCCACAGCAATTGCCGCCAGCCCCGCTCCACCTGTCTCACGCTGCTGCTCCCGCGTGCGCCGGGCCTCCCTCTCATGGCGGCGCGCCGGAAGTTTAACGTACTTACGGCGCTGCCAACAGGGAGCCCGGCGCCGGGTGCAGCGGGTTTTTTTTAATTATTATTATTATCTGGCGCCCGGCCACGCGCAGGGGGCCCGAGCGGCTGGGCCCCCCTGACCCACGGGGCCCAGGACGTCAGTGCCCTTTCTCCCCCCCTCTTGGCGGCCCTGCTCATGGTGCTTAATCTTGTGCAGAGATGCCAACCACGACAGCTGTCTACTCTATCACCAAATGTTTGGTGGAAAGAAGTGGTGACATGTTTGAGATGCGCAATTGATCGCCGAAGTGTTGTCCATTTTTTTTTAAATAGTGGAAATTATGGGATCCGAGTGTGTTTATAGACATTTGTGACCAGAGCAGAGACTTGAGGGCGGATCTGTTACTACTTCGGGATCTACTAGTTCAAAAGTATCTGCTGGAACTGATGGCATCGTATCAGGTTTTGTCAGAAACGTTGGTTTTGTAAGTAATGGCATACTCTGCAGGTGAGCTGCAGACACTGACATAGTAGAATGGTCTGCAGGGTTCTGGTCTATAGGCAGTGCCACTGTTCCAGTCTCATAGATTTTCAAGCAAGAGAAGGTGCACTTTAAATTGTATATGATTTGGAGCTTTAAAGATGGCAGTCACCTTTAAAAAAATCCTTTATTGGGAACTGGAAGTGTAGATTTTAAATGCTAAAAATGAAAATAAACCCAATATTCTGCAGAAAGGCGACATAAAGGGGCGAGTTTCTAAATTTTACGACAGTTATACCGCACAAAAACTCAGGGCCTCTATCAGCAATGAGTTAAAACCTCACAGAGTGCTTGTTAGATCACGATGTACTGTACCCTGTTGTTTCTGCCAGTCCTGCACATGTTCTGAGCGTATAGGGAGAAGTGTTGTCTTGTATGTTGTACAAATCACAGAACTCTGACCTAACTAATGACCTGATGACCGGTTGCTTTGATTGTCAAGTATGGCGTCCATTCTTGTTGCTTTTTCAGGTTGTTCCTTGGGGTGCACTGAGTACTGGACATTAATATATCTATATTTGGGACTTTCTAAGGGACTGGTATTTTTTCTTCCTGTTGTTGTTTGTTTGTATTTCTTTATTGTATCTCATATTATGGGATTTTTATTGTTCATCTATTAGCACTTATTTATTATTATTTTTAGTATTTAGTATTATTATTTAGTATTTATGTGTAACCCTGTTTCCCCCTCCCCCCCCCAGTCTCTACGGGAGTGTGAGGGTGCTTGGGGGCTGGTTACATGCGGTGTGGTGCGTACCTGTGAGGAACAGGAGGGCCTGAGCTTCCCACGATGTTGTGGGGGAGCCAGGACCGGGCTTCTGGGGTCGTAGCCTCCATATTATCTTAGTGGTGCAGCGCCTCCATCTTCTATACTCCCAGGGTAATGGGATAGGACCGGTATAGAAGAACCCCTCGGGTCCCAGGGTTATACTCTCCAACTCACACACAGTCTTTACGGGTGCAAAACAGTCTCTTTATTTGACAGGGCAACGATATCCCAACGATAAGGCTTCCAGCAGCCACAATACAATCGCCAGTGCCAGGTACAACCTGCTCAACTCCCACGACCTCCTCCTCTCCTTCCCTCCAAGTCACTCGGCCGACAGGATGGTCTGAGCTAGGGCGGCAATACCCCGTGGCCCACCCCCGAGGTTAGCCTCGAGGTGGGTCTTGAATTCTCTTCCCATCACCCCTGGCAGCGGGGTGAGGGCATTGGTCCACCAGTCTATGGTTCTATCAGCTCTACTTATAGACGCTGATCGGTTTGATTCCTCTCGCTCTCAACCGGCATGCTGCACCGGGGAGCCCGTAGCCTCCTGATACTCCTCGGACCGTTCCGCAGGACTCGTGGCTTACGGCCTAATACTCAGCCGCTCTAGAATCTTGGTCTCACTGCTCACTCGAAATCTTCTTACGCTACTATCTCTATTGAAGAACCATCAATCAGAGAGGAACATGCAAGGACGAAGAACAACCCCTACTTGCCGGAGTGGGCTGCTAAATATAGAGCTAGCCCCTCCCCTCCTGGTGTCAGCAGAACCTCCCTCTTGCTCACGCCTGCAGCAGAGTCCAGGCCGGCATCTACCATTCAGGTTAGAGCTATGAAGGGGGGAAACCCATAATGATTACTGGCGCCTGATCTTAACAGGACTTACCACAATAGAAGGAAGATAGGTATAGCCTGAGCTGTTTACAGGGGGCTACATATGGTATAGTGAGTTAGTTTAATTTATAATTATTATTATTAGAGGCACAGCTTTTCTTTATATATATATATGGAATTCCCAGTAAAATCAACCCCACACTGATGAGACCCATCAAGGTCGAAACATCTGTCTGTGGGTGGTTTTCTGGGTATGCACCTTAACCCTGGCTGTGCTCAAAGCTGTGACCATGCAGCAAGCTTAAGCCTATAGGGAACCATGTTAAAAATGGTTATTGAGGCAAAAAGTGACACTGTGTGCTCATTTGCATGTCATTTCCCAGAATTCCTTGCTGCAGTGGAAGTGCTGTATGCTGGGTGATAATGGGGAAAGGCGGGGTTGCAGACCTGCCTAAGACATGCAGATGAGAGCACAGCTATATTTGCATATTTGCTTTCCTGTGGAGGGTTTTTGTCACTTTTTTTACTCACCATAACTTAACTCAGTATTATGGTTTATATATATATATATATATATATATATATATATATACACACACATACTATATAACTCTCTTCTTCAGTTGTAGTTAAAGCCCATACTCCTTTATCCAGAGTTATATTTTATTTCTAAAAAGCCCCATTGTGTCTATATTAAAAAGCTTTCTTATTGTTCTAGTAAAGGATATTTTCATTTGTTATAAAAAATAATAATATATGTTTAGATTGCAGTCCAGTATTTTAAAATAATTTACAAAGCGTACTTATATTCATCTCCTAGATTTGTGAAGAGACATACACACGCCTGGAAGGTTTGTTTTCATGGAATAACATTATATCCTATCAAGGTGAAAACTCTTCTAAAACTGTGAAGTGGCTTAGTGATTTTAAATTGCTTCTTACCAAGCCCTGACTCTTGATCATTTCTGAACTCAAGTGATTAGAAATATGTAAAGTAAAGAGTGTCATTGTACTTATCGTACGTGCTAGGAAAGAAAATATTTTTTTTATATTGTGCACCTTGAACCAACCACCATTTATTGTAAATATTTTATTCCATCTGTAACAGGGGACTTGTCCCTGTTAAAAAATGTGCCTCTAATCCAGCAGTGTGGTGGTTAACTGCTGGTAGTCAATTAACCAACACCACCTGGCTGATTAGAGGTTTGTTAGAAAAGCCTGCCTTTGAGACAGGAAGAGAGATTCCTGAGTCTCACAATTGGGGGGACTGACCAGGGGAACGGCTGTCTTGAGCTGCAGAAGGACTGGACTGTATGCTGATAGCAAAACAAGGGGACCAGACCTCAAAACCTGTACAGACATTTCTGTAGCACACAAAGGTGCTTACCCAGAAGAGCAGAGAGGACTTCCCCTATAGCTTCAGGTGACAGATAAGACTTTCTTTTGGAACTGTTATATATCTGTATATATGTTTATATTTTGGGGCTGGTAAATACAGTAGCTTAGCTAACCAACCCAGTCAGAGAGGGCTGAGCTACATGTGTAGATAGTTTCCAAAGCGGAGATTTTTGTTTTTGTTTGGCTTATTTTCATATGTTTTGCTGTGTTAAAGGTACAGGTGCAATAAAGCCTAATTTTAATTTCACCTTAAAAACAGTCTCCATTGCGTACCTCTGAACACGTCTCTTACACCATCTCATTGTTAATGATGTAGCAACCCTCAGCATGTTTGTTGGTATATGGATTGCTTGATCAATTACATACCTCAGCACATTGATGGGTATGCCCTCGACCAATGGCTATGGGGCAGGAAGGAGAAAGGCATGGGACCAGGAAGGAGAAAGTCAGTCGGACTACGGAAAGCAAGTTGTGCGGATGTGAATACTGTAGGGAGAGAGATGAGACTTTCCCCAGAGGAGGAGGCAATAACAAATCCTAACCGCAGGCGTGGGAATTTCCACAGATTACCACACACTGGTGATTTGTCTGATTTTACTGCACTGCTACAATGAGATAGTCTGGGGTGGCAGACTCAGGCCCCCGCCCCACCCATATATGTATTATATAGAGAGAATAAAAGAGGGTTTACAATGATACAATATTTTAAATAGACTTTCAACAGTAGGTAAATAAAAGATTCACAGCCAAATACCAGCACAGACAGCAATTTGCACAAAAGAAAAAAAAAGTGTCTATTAAGCCTTTATTTTTGTGTGTAATCAATAAACACTTATGTAATCAATAAACATTTTTGTGCAAATTGCTGTCTATGCTGTATTTCTGTATACGTAAGTACTCACACACTTCTATATATAATATACACACGCTCCGGCCGTAAAGTGTGCATGTGACGTGATGACGTAATGTCGTAATGTACGTCCCTGACGTGTTTCGTCACAATAATGCAACTTTATCAAAGGGAATTGACATGAACA
>WSYH01005063.1:6820-47456 GCA_036426205.1 Ascaphus truei | reverse complement strand
GCGCGTCACAGCAGTAATACACGTGTATGTATGTCAGTATATAGCGCCATTACTGTACATAGTGTGTCACAGCAGTAATACACGTGTATGTATGTCAGTATATAGCGCCATTACTGTACATAGTGTGTCACAGCAGTAATACACGTGACAATCGTATAAATAATAAGATATAAATAAAACAAAGGTAAGAAGTGCTTCAGACTTAAAAGTAACATTTAGGAAAAGGAGTCCCTGATCCGAAGAGCTTACAATCTAATAATAATTCTCATATACACATCACCAGGCCCAGGGGTTATATGTTACACACTGTTCTATGTCATTTTTATGATCCGGGGTTCTAATACTCCTATTGGATCAAAAACGCGCTATTTAATTGGTTATTTTAACACCCTGTATTTTATCGTTTGTTCCTATTAAAAATTATTATTTTAATTCATTCAGGGAACGAGTGCTATAAAATTGGGGTTCTTGCCCTCTATAGTTGTTACGTTACACCGCCCCAATAGCACCACCACCATCTATTAGAACTATTATTAAGCTGCAGCGGGGGTTTCATACTCTGAAATAACATGTGACTGTGGTTTGGTGACGTCATGTTAAAGGCAACGGAAGCACGGCCTTTCTGATTGGCTGGCTTCCCTCCCTTTACATGATGTCATAGTATAAAAAAAATAATTACCCCATATAATCTCTCCCTATACCTCCTCCCACTACCCCATATAATGCTCCCTATAACTCCTATTACCCCATATAACCCCTCCCTTTAACTCCTCCTATCACCCTATATAACCGCTCCCTATAACTCCTCCTATTACCCCATATACCCCTCCCTATAACTCCTCCTATTACCCCATATACCCCTCCCTATAACTCCTCCTATTACCCCATATAACTCCTCCTATTACCCCATAAAACCTCTCCCTATAACTCCTCCTATTACCCCATATAACCTCTCCCTATAACTCCTCCTATTACCCCATATAACCTCTTCCTATAACTCTTCCTATTACCCCATATAACCGCTCCCTATAACTCCTCCTATTGCCCCATATAACCGCTCCCTATAACTCCTCCTATTACCCCATATAATCTCTCCCTATAACTCATCCTATCACCCCATATAACTGCTCCCTATAACTCCTCCTATTACCCCATATAACCCCTCCCTATAACTCCTCCAGGATGGGCTGCAGGTGAGCTCCTGCAGGGGAGCCAGGATGGCCTTAGACCCAGGGGTTGGTGGCTGTGAGTTGGAGATGGAAGTAGGAGAGGCCGCAGGCTGCAGCAGTGGTGTAGGCCTTGGTGAGGCTGAATGCGAGTTACAGGAGAGTTTGGAGAGAAAGGAAGGGGCAGAACAGAATCTGCTTAAGAAAGAAGAGAAACAAGCTTTATTGAAGAAGTATAACAGGAAGGTAGAAGAATTGGAAATAGAAAATATTAAATTAAAGAGATGTCGTGGTCGTGAGGTAGACACGCGCAAGAAGCAAATAAATCATCTGCATGTTGAATTAACCCGGTTGGAGGTTGAGATTGCTAAAATAACAGGGGTTCCAGTCAAACAGAAACGTTCCCTTTTAAAAACTATTGAAATGCTAACCCACAGTGCTGAGCAGGGTGCAGAGCAAAATGCCGAGCAGAAAGCAGAGCGGGGCGCAGAGCAAAATGCTGAGCAGGGTGCAGAACAAGGCGCCGATTCAGATTGTGGAAACGGAAGCCAAAACCCCATTAAATGCTCACAAGAAAAGATAAGTTTGGTGACGCCTAAAAGAGTGGGAGATCCTTTGTGAGCGCTCTGACCAGAAATGCACAACCTTTAAAAAGGAGGAACGTGGTAAAATTGAGATATAAGGGTGCATAGGAAATGAAGCCTGATAGGATTTTTGTAGGAAAACATCTATTGAAAGAATCTTTGGGCTTCAGTGCAGATGACATTTATGCCCTTATCCATGTTCCAGGATCATGCGAATACGATGTCAGCTTTAAGAGACCACAGGCTCTGGACTACTTTTGGACAAAATATGAGAGTCTTAAAAATTCAGAATTATGGAAGTCCTTTGCTGCTATTCCTGTGTCCAAACCGGAAACAAAGTCGGTGACAATTCTCTTCAGACACGAATCAGTCCCAATATCAGATATTCTAATATGGCTTGGCAGACAATGCGAAGTACTGGCTCCACCTACAAGAATTATGGACTCAGAAGAAATTTGGGTTGGAGGTTGGAAGGTGCAAGTCAGACTTTGGCGGCATGGCAATGTTACAAAGCATTTGCCCAACTCCTTCTTCATAGGAAGAGAAAAAGGAAATTGTTTTTACTATGGGCAGCCAACCTTGTGCCATTGATGTGGTTCAGCCAGACATTTAAGCATGTCTTGTGATGTTCTAAAATGCAACTTGTGCGAGTCCTTGGGCCACGAGAGGGCAAGTTGTACAAACATCAGATGTAATTTATGCGATAAATTTGGACATTCATACACGAATTGCGCAGAAGCCTGGCATAATATTTCAAAAGTATGGGAGCAGGAAGTGGACTTCGAAGACAATGAAGCACTTTATGACCGGGCCCTGAAAGTTGCAGACAGAATATGTCTGGATCCGCCTGCAGATGGGGTTGGTCTGGTTCAGCCTAGGGATGGCGCTTGCTTAGATCCTCCTGGGGACGGAGCTTGTCCTGGACCACCTGTGGATGCAGTTTGCCCAGAAACACTTACAGAAAAAACAATTATTGTGAGTGTAAACAAGGCCCAGGAAATGTCAGAAGACCCCTTAGAAGGATCCTCCTCAAATCCACTCCCAGCAGGGGAACAATCTGGGGAATCAGATGATCCTACTTTGATGGAAACCGAAGTGAGGGAAAATAATAATAAAGAAAAAGAAAGTGAGCAGATTTGGGCACAGGGGAAAAAGAAAAGGAAGAAGAGCATGGTGAAAAAACTTGGAGGGACCCTTCGACGTCCTGCAGGTCCCGCTGGTAAAGTTCCTCAGGTAGCTATGAAAAACCGTTTTTCTGCTCTCAGAAAGGATTGGGGGTCAAGAGCTGAGGACTCCGACGATGAAGAGGAACTTTCCTTATCCGAAGAGGAACATACTATGGATGTTTTCAGAGAGACAGACTTGGACATGATCCCACCTTCAGTGACCGTCAAGAGGTTTGGGTCATTGGGGGATAATGTGGGGAAAAAGAAAAAGTAATACCGTGTGTTTTATGGGTTTTTTTTTGGGGGGGGGGGCTTAATGTTTGTTCATTAATCCTTTAAAGGTAGCAGCTATTAATGTTATAGTTAAGGCTTTTATTTAGTTTCAATTAAAATGTGTATAAAAGGAATGTGAAGTTGCTGTTGAGGAGTAAGGTGGAACAAATGCTGAGTTAATATTGATATAATATAAGTTTGTACATAATGAGCAGTTTTTTTGTTTGAAATGTTTTTCTATGGAATGGAATGTTGGAAAAAAATTTCAATAAAAAGAGTTCCTCCTATTACCCCGAATAACCGCTCCCTATAACTCCTCCTATTACCCCATATAACTGCTCCCTATAACTCCTCCTATTACCCCATATAACCGCTCCCTATAACTCCTCCTATTACCCCATATAACCTCTCCCTATAACTCCTCCTATCACCCCATATAACCGCTCCCTATAACTCCTCCTATTACCCCATATAACCGCTCCGTATAACTCCTCCTATTACCCCATGTAACTGCTCCCTATAACTCCTCCTATTACCCCATATAACTGCTCCCTATAACTCCTCCTATTACCCCATATAACTGCTCCCTATAACTCCTCCTATACCCTATGAACCGCCCCTATAATACTCTCCTATTACCCCATATAACTGCTTCCCTATAACTCCTCCTATTACCCCATATACTGCTCCCTATAACTCCTCCTATTACCCGCCATTAATACCTCCCTATAACTCCTCCTATTACCCCACATATAACCACTCCCTATAACTCCTCCTATTACCCATATAACCGCTCCTATAACTCCTCCTATTCCCCATATAACCGCTCCCTATAACCCTCCTATTACCCCATATAACGCTCCCTTAACTCTCCATTACCCCATATAACCGCTCCCTATAACTCCCTATTACCCCATATAACCGCTCCCTATAACTCCTCCTATTACCCCATAACACACCCTCCCTTACTCCTATTACCCCATATAACCCTCCTAATAACTCCTCCTATACCGCCATATAAACCGCTCCCTATAACCCCTATTACCGCATATAACCACTCCCTATAACTCCTCCTATTACACCCCATATCATACCAACCGCTCCCTAAACTCCTCCTATTTACCGCCATATCACCGCTCGTATACTCTCCCTCCTATACCCATGTAACTGCTCCTATAAACTCTCTCATTATACCCCAGTAACCGCTCCTATAACTCCTCCTATTACCCCATTATAACTGCTCCTATAACTCCTCCTATTACCCCATATAACCGCTCCCTATAACCTCCCCTATTACCCCATATAAACCGCTCCCTAGAATTCCTCCTATTACCCCATATAACGTGCTCCCTAGTAACTCCTCCTAATTACCCATATAACCGCTCCCTATACTCTCCTATTAAACCCCATATAACACCAACCCTCCCTATAACTCCTCCTATTACCCCATACCCGCTCCCTATAACTCCTATTACCGCCATATAAACCCGCATCCCTATAAACTCCTCCTAGTTCACCATATAACCACGCCTAAACTCCTCCTATTACCCATATAACCACTCCCTATAACTCCTCCTATTGCCCCATATAACCGCTCCCTATAATCTCCTCCTATTGCCCCATATAACCGCTCCCTATAACTCCTATACCATTACCCCATATAACGCTCCCTATAAACTCCGCCTATTGCCCCATATACCCGCTCCCTCTCCTATAACTACCTCCTATTGCCCCATATACCCCTCCCTATAACTCCTCCTATTACCCTTACCCCATATACCACGCTCCCTATAACTTCACTCCTATTACCATACCATATACCCGCTCCTATAACTCTCTCCATTACCCCACTATCCCGCTCCCTATAACTCCTCCTATTACCCCATATACCCGCCTCCCTAAACTCCTCCTATTACCCCATATACCCGCCTCCCTAAACTCCTCCTATTACCACCATATACCGCTCCCTATAACTCCTCCTGTACCCCTATAAACCGCTCCCTATAACCCTCCTATAACTCCTCACTATTTACCCATATACCCGCTCCCTATAACTCCCTATTACCCCATATACCCGCCCCCTATAACTCCTCCTATTACCCCATATACCCGCCCCCTATAACTCCTCCTATTACCACCATCCATATAACCGCTCCCTATAACCCTCTATTACCCCATATACCCTCCCTATACACTCCTATCCCCATATACCCTCCGCTATAACTCCTCTAGTTACCCCATATACCCGCCCCTATAAACTCACTCCTATACCCTCTACCCCATATAACTCTCCCTATAACGCTCCTTTACCCTATTCCCCATATAACCGCTCCCTATAACATCCATCCTATTACCCAGCATGTTTGCTCCGATAGAAGAAATCACATGGGGACTGCTGCTGTGTCCGCATTCAGAAGATTACTCGGGAAAATTGAGGCGGAAACATTAAACTTAACTTTGGCCCAATTATTCTCAAAGGTCACAAGCAAATGCCTTACACCTTGCGGACAATGCTCCGAGCTAATTGCCTCTTAAAACCCCCTCACTGAGTCCAGCAGGGGAAGAAACACGGCATAGCATGTGTGCAGCTAAGGGAGAAGGGAGAGGGGATAGAGAGACACTGTCCCACAATATAAAGGGTTAATGTGCATCTTAGAGGGGAGAGAGGTGGGATATGAGAGCACGTCACATATATAAAGGGTTAATATGTGCAGCTTAGAGGAGGGAGAGGGGGGATATGAGAGACCCTGTCACATATATAAAGGGTATATATGTGCAGCTTAGAAGGGGAGGAGGGAGAGGGGGATATGAGAGAAACGTGTCCCACATATAAAGGGTTAATATGTGCAGCTTAGAGGGGAGGAAGGAGAGGGGATATGAGAGAAACAGCCCCATATATAAAGGGTTAATATGTGCAGCTTAGAGGGGAGAGGGGAGAGGGGAATGAGAACTGTTCACGTAATAAGGGTTAATTGTGCAGCTTAGGAGAAGGGAGAGGGGGATATGAGAAGAAACGTCCCCATATAAAGGGTTAATATTCAGCTCTTAGAGGGGAGAGAGGGATAGAGAGAAACTGTCCCACATATAAAGGGTTAATGGTGCATCTTAGAGGGGGAGAGGGGTATATGAGAAAAACTGTCCTATATATAAAGGTTAAGTGCAGCATAGAGGGAGGAGAGGGGATATGGGAGACACTGTCACATATATAAGGGTTAATATGTGCAGCTTAGAGGGGGAGGGGATATGAGAGAGAACTGTCACATACTAAAGGGTGTAATATGTGCAGCTTAGAGGGGGGGGGTATAGAAGAAACTGTCACATATATAAAGGAAATATGTGCAGCTTAGAGGGAGGGAGAGGGGATATGAGAAGAAACTGTCCCACATATAAAGGGTTATTGTGCAGCTACAGGGGGAGGGGGATATGAGAGAACTGTCACATATATAAAGGGTTAATATGTGCAGCTTAGAGGGGGAGGGGGATATGAAAAACTGTCCACAATATAAAGGTGTTAATATGTGCGCTTAGAGGGGGGGGGGGAAATGAGAGAAACTGTCCCACATATATAAAGGGTTAATATGTGCAGCTTAGAGGGGGGAGGGGGATATGAGAGAAACTGTCCCACATATAAAGGGTTAATATGTGCAGCTTAGAGGGGGGAGGGGGATATGAGAGAAACTGTCCCACATATATAAAGGGTTAATATGTGCAGCTTAGAGGGGAGAGGGGGATATGAGAGAAACTGTCCCACATATAAAGGGACTCGCATATTACAGGAGGGAAGCATATCTCAGAGAGAGAGAGGAGTGCTAGAACAAGAGGTTGTTCTCCGATGCTGGAGGCTGAAGAACATGACGGAGGAGGTGCCCAAATTATGTCCCTTTCTCAATCCATTATGCCTGACCAGATTGCCCCACCACCATGGTCCCTGATCCTTAAAAGCACCCCCGGCTGTGCCTGCCCCGCAGGACCGAACTTGTGACCGTCCCACGCCACCTATATCACAACCTCCATATTAATGAACAATGGGTTAACGGAGGAAGAAGTTCATAAGCGGCTTGAAAAAATGAAAGTAAATAAGGCACCTGGCCCCGATGGCATACATCCAAGAGTTCTCAGGGAGTTAAGCTCAGTAATAGCCAAACCATTATATTTAATATTCAAGGACTCCATTTCCACAGGCTCAGTACCACAAGATTGGCGTAAAGCAGATGTGGTGCCTATATTTAAAAAGGGAGCTAGATCACAACCAGGGAATTACAGACCTGTAAGTCTGACTTCAAAAGTGGGGAAACTACTTGAAGGTTTAATACGGGATAATATTCAGGAATACCTAATGGAAAACAAAATTATTAGTAATAGTCAGCATGGATTTGTGAAGGATAGATCTTGCCAAACTAACCTTATTTGTTTCTATGAGGAGGTAAGTAGGAATTTAGACCAGGGTAATGCAGTTGATGTGGTTAGATTTTGCAAAGGCTTTTGATACGGTTTCACACAAGAGGTCGGTGTACAAAATAAAGAAAATTGGACTCAGTAATAATATATGAACCTGGATTGAAAACTGGTTAAAGGACAGACAACAGAGGGTTGTCATACTGTAAATGGGACTTTTTCAGGTTGGGCTAAAGTCGTGAGTGGAGTACCTCAGGGATCGGTACTGGGACCCCTGCTTTTTAACTTGTTTATTAATGACCTTGAGGTTGGGATCGAGAGCAAAGTCTCCATCTTTGCTGATGATACTAAATTGTGTAAGGTAATAGAATCAGAGCAGGATGTAATTTCTCTACAGAAGGACTTGGAGAGACTGGAAACGTGGGCAGGTAAATGGAAGATGAGGTTTAATACAGATAAATGTAAGGTTATGCACAGGGCTTGACAAATTACACAAAAACTACTCGCCAGGGGGACGTGGCCAAGACACCACAGGAGAACGTGCAGCAGTAGAGCTCCGTCCCAAAGGACTAGATAAAGGGGGAAAAGCGAAGAAAATAAATTAATATAAACCTCCACAAAAAACAAATTTGCTAGGGGAAGACCCCCTCTTTGATCGGTGGGACCCGGTTTCTCACAAATTCGAGCTGAAATCTCATAAACGGAGATTAAAGAAATCGGGCCCCCCTGAAGGCCGAAAACTTAATATGGCCGCCAAACACCTGAAAACGAATGTAGCCCTTGTACCCCGGGGGTACTACAACTACGTGTGCTGCTGTCACCGGTGAGGCTAACAAGAGGCCTGAACCTCCGCCACTGGAGCCTGGGGTATACTTACACACGGTGCAGCGCCTCCACTGGCGAGGGATCCCAACGTGGTGGGACTGTTCCCTTACCAGAACCAACATACACAGTAAATACACACAGTTGGATAAAACAGTATTTACTAGGCATGTACTATAACTACTGCATAACTCTCATTACATCATTGCATCCCCCTGCATGAATAGCATTACATTATCACACGTGTCAATCATTGCGTTGTCTTCCCTTGTTCAGCATGATACCACCCCACATGTCAATCATGCAATACTCTCAGTCCTTTCCGTAGCAATGTGCTTGGGCACTTAACCCCGGAGTGTCCACAAACAATAGCGTACGTGTGAGGTATAGCGCTTCCCTGTGTTGGGGCCCGGTGGTGCACTTAATATACTACCTCCCTGGTCATAGTCCTGATCAGGATGATCCTTAGTAATCAGCAGCTCCGCAACGTGGTCCCACGGCGCGATGCGCTGCTCCTTGCAGGAATTGATTACACCGTCGGACTCCTCAGGGGGGGATCCCCAGCCGGATGATCCTTTAAGAACAGTCTCTGCGGTGGAGTTCAATATCCTTTCAGCAATCAAGCTGTACTGACAGTCAGGCACGGTCCTGCAGCATCTCTCTCTCTATCAGTATAGTGAAGGAGTCACTATCTTAAGTCCTTTCCCTATCTCATGCACTTATATTCTCTACCATGTCTCCGGGGACTAACTGGGCCCTGGGGGTTTACCTGCGGCCTAGTCCCTGGAGCACTGCTCCGTGGACACTACCTGCACCTTCAGTGTCCAGGTCTTGACTCCCCACTTCCTGTCCCAGCAGGCAGTAGTCTTTCCTTCCTTTTTGAAGCAATCCAGCCATCCCATTGGCTATCGTGGGTCACCTTGCAGCTTCTCCCTGAGCATCATGGGAACTGTAGTCTCTCTGCTGCACAATTATCATTAGGACCGCGTGCGCATAGGACACTGCGCATGCGCAACTTTAATGGCCGCCGCGACGTTGCCCTGCTCATGCGCAACCTTCCAGCACTCTTCCAGCTCCTCGTCGCTTCCGCGCATGCGCGACTCCGCGCTCGTGCGTGCGCACGCCTAACATGGCGACGCCCTGTGGCAGGAGCCACCGGCGACTCCATCGCCCTGTCATACATACTGAGGATAAGGAAGGTGAAACCGGGAGCGCGGGGAGACCGGAGGGTGCCTGGTACACTAAATAAAACATAAAAAAAACACAACCTGAAGCACGGCGAATTGGAGGAGCTCAGGCTATCACAGAGCTGCGGGGGAGGTGGGTGAGGGTCTCTTGCCCGTGGGCGGTCTGGTGGATACCGGGGATCAGTGGAGAGGAGATTGAGGATGATACGAAGACCGCCGGCCATTTTGTTTGTAGCGCGGAGGCAGCACCGAGGTGGAGTGGCCAGCCTCCCACTGCGAGATCAGGGTCTCTGCCCGGCTCGGAGAGACGCAGTGATCTCCCCCTTGATAGCATGGCGGTGTCGGGGGAGGGGACGGGGCGTGGCGGGAGGGGACGGGGCGTGGCGGGAGGACCCGATCGGATCGCTCAGACCCGGCTGCAAATTGGCCGCAGGCTCAGTCAGGGAGAAGTGAGTGCGAGCAGTAGAGCCCGTCTCTGCCTCCTGGCCCCACCCGCCGCCGAATCACCAGACTGCGCGGTCGTGTCCCCTTCACCTAGTCGGAGGAGCAGCAGCAGCGATGGCCCCACCGCTGCAGTGAGGGAGCTGACTGACCTGATCGGGCCCCGGATCAAGATGGCTGCTGCCGGACGGTGAGTGAAGGAGCGGTGCAACCAACCAGCTGTGCTCCTGGTGATCGGGCTGCAGGAGCTCACAGATCTGCCTCTCCCCGGCTTGGTGCCTGAGCGCCTGGAGTTACAAACGGGTCCCGCTGCGCTGGGGAAGGAGGAGGGAGAGGCTGGCAACGGCATCTTACAGGGGCAGGCTCCCTGGGTACTGGGGCTGAGGAGGACATCTCTGAGAGGGATCTGGAGGCTACCCAGTCAATGGGTCCTCATTCTGCCCTGAAGCCACACAATAAAAACCCCTCTTGCCCCCCCCCCCCCCCAAAAAAGGAGGAAAATTTAAAAAAAGGAGAAAACAGAAAATGTAAAAATTAAAGGGGCAGCACCAGAGGAGCGGAAAGAGGCAAGGACCAGCCCCCCAAAAATAATAATAAACCTAAAACCCTGCTAAAACACAAAAAAAAACTATAACAAAAGCACACGAGCCCTAACAACCAGGGTGGGTGAAGCAAACCCCATCAGGAGGGGTCCGGACACCAACTTGGCCCTACAGCCAAAAGAGCGCCAGCCCCCCTAAAATCAACCAGCTGCAAACCACCATCTATAGTCTGTGATATAATAAATTCATGGAGCCTATTAGGGGCATGAGGAGCGCGGATGTGGTGCCGGGCGGGCGTGATCTGAGGCTGCTTCGCTCCCAGGGGACCCACGTGTGCATCGCACCGTAATGAGAAGTTCCTAAAAACAACACCCAAAAAATACACAGCTAAATTAGAGGACTAACCAGCACCCTTAATCATGCCTCCTCCAAAAACAAAAAAAACGGACATCCCAGACACCTTCAAAAACACCTCTATAAAAGCCGAAGTTTTAGCAGCTTGCTGGTCTGGAGCATTCAGGTGTGTGTTAACACAATGCCAAGGAGGAAAGACATCAGCAATGATCTTAGAGAAGCAATTGTTGCTGCCCATCAATCTGGGAAGGGTTCTAAGGCCATTTCCAAACAATTTTTAAAGTCCGTCATTCTACAGTAAGAAAGATTATTCAAAAGTGAAAAACATTCAAGACAATTGCCAATCTTCCCAGGAGTGGACGTCCCAGCAAATTCACCCCAAGGTCAGACCGTGCAATGCTCAGAGAAATTGCAAAAAAAACTAGAGTTACATCTCAGAGTCTACAGGCCTCAGTTAGCATGTTAAATGTTAAAGTTCATGACAGTACAATTAGAAAAAGACTGAACAAGTATGGTTTGTTTGGAAGGGTTGCCAGGAGAAAGCCTCTTCTCTCTAAAAAGAACATGGCAGCACGGCTTAGGTTTGCAAAGTTGCATCTGAACAAACCACAAGACTTCAGGAACAATGTCCTTTGGACAGCCGAGACCAAAGTGGAGATGTTTGGCCATAATGCACAGCGCCACTGTGACAGGGTGAAGTCAACACCTACTGTATCAGTTATGCCTGGGAGACATACGTCTGAGTGTTTCATCCAGCACTCAGAAGGTTAACTCAGGAGGAAAAGCTGGGTAATCAGGATGTAGCAGACACCTGATAACCAGCAGGGTATATAAGGATGTTGTTAAAGGCAGCAGCTGGCCTCAGACCACAGAACTCTGCAATGTGAGCTGCTAGACAAACAGATTTCCAACTAACTCTTTCAACCAAAGTAAGAATTGTTCATTTGTTTTCCTGACTGCTTAATATACACTTATGGTTTGGTTATGGTTTAACCAGCCAGCCTGCTAGATAGGCCTGGAGTGTTAGTTAGTTCTCCCAATGTGGAGCAGGATTTGTTTGTATTTAAAGGGCTAATGTACCCACATGTTATGTTAAGCTGTGGAGAAATAAAGCCACTGAACGTTTCCATTAACCTAAAACTACACGTGTGGACTGTTCCCTGACCTCGGCTACAGGCCGTCCTGCCACAGGTGGTGTCAGAAGTGGGACGGAGACGGCCCCTGTATCCGAAGGGCCACACACTTTAAAAAAAAAAATGGAGTAAATTTTTTCAAGGTTCCTGGACCAACAAGCCCAGCGAGATGAGATACAAGCCCAGCGAGATGAGAAACAGGCCCAGCGAGATGAGATACAGGCCCAGCGAGATGAGATACAGGCCCAGCGAGATGAGATACAGGCCCAGCGAGATGAGATACAGGCCCAGCGAGCTGAGCGACAAGCCCAGCGAGATGAGATACAGGCCCAGCGAGATGAGATACACCTGCTAGCGTTCGGACCTTTCCTGCGATGGCGTGATAGAAAAAAGGCCGGCATATTACATTGCAGGATGATTTGCCTTCTCCTGCACAGGCTGTCCTAAGGCATTGTACCTAAATAAATACATTCGTGAATACTAGTGTACATGAGCAGGGGTCTCCGGAGCTTGAACCGCACTGGTTTCAGGTCCGAGGACCCCCTACTTCAGGAGATTACCTAAGCGCACCCGTTATGGGCTGCCCGGATCCCTTGCGAATTTCAATGTCCCCCCGGTCAACGTCCGACGCCGGACGCTGAAGTGCCGGCCGGGTAGTCCGCACCCCATTATGGGCCTGTATCTCACTGAATAGGGGGTCCTCGGACTGGCTGAACAGAGTGTCGACTAACAAAGGGGGCGTCAACGGAGAACGTCAACTGCTCATCCCAGATTAAAAGTGAGTTAGAAAAAGAGGGAAAATTTTAGACAAACCACCACCACCACAAGTGACAGCCCTCCGGGCTGCCTTGCGGCCGCGGCCGCGTTGGCAGACGGCAACTACGCGGAGGCGGGGCGACAGACACACTGATTCCTACCGTCCGCGCACGTTGACCGTCCCACCTCTTACTTCCGCAATAACTAAAGATCAACAGTTCTAATGGGCAAAATACCATTATTATCCCATTATGGATAATAATTATTTGCCCCATTATTAAACACTCGCATAGCATACCTAAATATAAAGTCAACATAAAACAGCCGCCAGCTAATCATGAATAAAAAGCAGTAACAACATCAACAATAGATTAATTAAAACAATAACCAATGTGAAACGCTAATAATTCCTAAAACCACCTCAAAATGAATAGTAACAGAACCAATCAAACCAATTAATTACAACAACATTTAATGAATGTAAACATTAAAAGACAAAGAAATACACTTCAAACAATATCTGAATTAACCATAAAACGCATCAGCTAACATAATACAAACATACGGTAACTACAAACGAACACCAAATCGCCAAACATTTTATTACATTAAGCAGGAAAAAAAAAAAAACAACAATGACATCCACTACAGAACTGACATTAAAAAAAACAAGCAATACCAAGCCACAAATGCCCCCCAAATATTGTCATAATAATGTATACTCTGTACCCTTAAAGAGGTACCGATTAATATATTATCAGTCAATGTGCTCCTCCAAAAAACAAAAATCACATCCAAGATACACCCTGTAAAAGAGACATTTACACACATTCATATATTACTTACTTACCATTAGAAGCGGTGGCCCTCCGACTCCCGGGGAACAGGAAGCTCACGTACCTTGAAGGCCTCCAACAGCATCCGATCCATCATCCATCAGGATCCGGCTCAGGTACCCCATCTTCTTTTTTCTTCTTTAATCACCTCTTCTCTTCATCTTAACCTTCTTATAACCTTCTTTTCTCTTCTTCATCTGTCAATCCAAAAAACCCCATGTTAAATCCCATCGTGTTCAGCGCAACATCACATTCTAAGAGCACTTTGCGCTCTAAAAACGACTTAGCGGCGCTTAGTGCATGACCCCCATAGTTACCACAGAGGCTCCGTATACCAGGACATTGTATCTGCGATGAGAATACTATAGCAATTAGATACACACCCTGTTAGAATTAGATACACACCCTGTTAGAATTAGATACACGTTCCCGTTAGAATAGATTACACGCCGTTAAATTGATACAACACGCCGTTTATTAGATACACGCCGTTAGAATAGATCACGCACGTTAGGAATTAGATACACGCCGTTAATAGATCACGCCGTTAGAATTATCAACACGCCGTTAGAATTAGATACACGCCGTTAGAATTAGATACACGCCGTTAGAATTAGATACACGCCGTTAGAATTAGATACACGCCGTTAGAATTAGATACACGCCGTTAGAATTAGATACACGCCGTTAGAATTAGATTACAACGCGTTAGATTAGACCCCCGTTATATAGATACCCACAACCGATGTATAATTAGATACCGCCTCAATTGGATTGGGAGGATACATAAGCTTGAAAATGAATCTCTCCCTCCGAAAACCAATTAATTACAACAACATTTATGAATGTAAACATAAAAGACAAAGAAGAAAACACAAACAAAGCAGAATAACCAAAAACGCATCAGCTAACATAATACAAACATACGGTAACTACAAACGAACACCAAATCGCCAAACATTTTATTACATAAGCAGGAAAAGGAAAAAAAAAAAACAATGACATTCACATACAGAAACTGACATTAAAAAAAACAAGCAATACCAAGCCACAAATGCCCCCCCCCAAATATTGTCATAATAATGTATACTCTGTACCCTTAAAGCAGGTACCGATTAATATATTATCAGTCAATGTGCTCCTCCAAAAAACAAAAATCACATCCAAAGAATACACCTGTAAAAGAGACATTACAACACATTCATAATACTTACTTACCATTAGAAGCGGTGGCCCTCCGACTCCCGGGGAGGAACGGAAGCTCACGTACCTTGAAGGCCTCCAACAGCATCCGATGCCATCATCCATCAGGATCCGGCTCAGGTCACAATCTTCTTTTTTCGTTCTTTAATCACCTTCTTCTATCTTCATTGTTAAACCATTCTCATCTTCTTTCTTCATCTGTCAATCCAAAAAACCCCATGTTAAATCCCATACGTGTTTTAGCGCAACATCACTTTAAGAGCAATTTGACGCTCTAAAAACGACCTTAGCGGCGCTTGTGCATGACCCCCATAGTTACACAGCGGGCTCGTATTACCAGGACATTGTATCTGCGATGAGAATACTTTAGCAATTAGATACCCCTTTAGAATTTAGATACACACCCTGTTGAATTGATAACCCGTTAGAATTAGATACACGCCGTTAGAATTAGATACACGCCGTTAGAATAGATACGCCAGTTTAAGAATTAGATACCACGCCGTTAGAATTAGATACACGCCGTATTACGAATTAGATACACGCCGTAGAATTTAGGTACAACGCGTTAGAATTCAGATTACACGCCGTTTTAAGCAAATAGATACACGCCGTTAGAATTAGATAAAACGCCGTTAGAATTAGATACACGCCGTTAGAATTAGATTACACCGGCCCGTAGAATTAGATACACGCCCGTTAGAATTAGATTAAGCTTTTACGTAGTACCAGTTTAGAATAGATACACGCCGTTGATAGAAACGACGTTTTGTAGAATTAGCACACAGGTTAGAATTAGATACACGCCCGTTATAGTTAGATTACACACCGTTATAATTAGAATACACACCCTCTTGGATTGGGAGGAACATAAGCGTGAGAATTGAAATCTCCTCCCGAAGATGCTATATTCTTCCAGAGGCTCCCTATCCACTTGGAACAAGCGCGGACATCCTCTCCAACAGTCAAGAATTATTGAGAAATTTATTTTGAATGGGAAAAACCCCGAAATCACATTAAAGGAAATTTATAAAAGGTCCCATAACAGAGTGAGGGTGCGATGGGGTTTGCGATGTGCGGTTTTCCTTGGCTCCCCTACCTACTACAAATAGCGCGCCCAATGTAGGCGCAGTAAAGTTTTCCATGGCACACAGACACCAAGCCTACGGCGAGGTTTGTGGGTTGAGTGGAAAGACCTACCTTTTGTTGTGCACCAATTGAAATCCGAAATTAATATTCGAACCAGAGAAAGGGTACGCCAAGATGCACCATCCCGCTACAGACCATGGTCAATTCGTAAAAGTCTGGTACCGGGAGGCCCACGAAGCTTAAAATGTAACCTGACAAACCAATTACAAGCGTCAGGTAACTGAAGCCCAAGTAGTGGGCAACCCCGATTTTCGCCTCCGGGGCCTAGATACAAATAGCAAAAATTTTTAATCTGGAGTCCCCGAACAGGGATTCATCCGTCTAAAAGATCTGGAGGGACAAAAGGACCATGACAAAATTGAGCACAATTATAATCCTCTAAAGAGAATCCAAACACGACTGCTATTGTTACCGGTAACCTCAGTCAGAGATTTCTACAACAAAACGCCCAGTAAGGACCGGTCGCAACGAAAAAATTTTGAGCAGCTGTGTTCCAGAGATACGATTGACGGACACGAGGGGGACCACGTCAAGAATGTACATGAGTGATCTTTTAGTTTTTTTTTTTTTTTTTAAAGGTTTTTTATAGTTATCACATGTAATTTCCACAAAGTTCACGTTTCGAAAAACAAAAAAAACCAAAGTGAGCCAGGCTGAGGGTGTGTGCTGAAGAGCAGGGATCAACTGAAACCTGATCCTAACGGTTGGTGGCTGTTTTTTGTTTTTAAGACTGCAGTAGGACATGCCTGAAACAAAGGTAGCGTTACCCCTTGAGTGTAGGTGACTAAACTCCTTGAGGCACTCAAGGTTTTAAAAAGGTTGGGTGAACCTTATTATTAGACAGACATGACCTTGATAAGGGGTGTGATGATTTTTTTTTCCGGCACGGCATCTGGCCATTTAAGAGAGCCGTAAGACAAGACAGGATTAGTGTGAAATTAAGAAGGGGCGTCACCTATACGCGTCCCAGACCGACAGTTGTACAAGAACGCCCCCAAACAAAAAAACAAAAAAAGAGACAAAAACAAAGTAAAAAATAAAAAAAGAAAAGAAAAACACACAAAGAAAGAATAAAAGCAAAAGAAAAAGGAAAACAAAAAAACGAAGAAGAGTACACTAAAAAAAGAAGACCAAGACAAAAATAAGAAAAGCGAAAACAGAACAAAAAAAAAAAAAAGCTCACGAAAATAATAAAAAGCAAAATATAAATAAAAGAAAAAAAGAAAAAAAACAAATCAGCAATAAAATGAACAAAAAAGGAAAAAAGATAAAAAATAAGCGGAACAAAAAAAACACAGATACGTACTACCACATCTCCCCCCCACAATGGTCATCCCCACCCCATCCCAGGCTGGCAGAAAAAAAAAGAAAGAAAGTCCAAAAACGAACTTAGTTGGGATGAAGAACCAGGAAAAAAAGATACGAAGAGACATAGGCCAAAAAACAGGCGAAGGGACTAAGACAACACAAGGAGGAACGAGGTGAGGTCACATTCAGTGCGAGCCACAAACTATGCGGACTCCTTCGCGGTAATTCCCTGTTATATCCTCTTCGTCTATCACCCTTTTCTCTGATGTTTCTCTTTCTTCTGGCTATTTATTTACCGCTTGGTTTACTCAGGAGGATTAACCGAATGCGATCAGATAGGTGAGGTGAGCCGCGGAGGGCTATCCACTGGGGCGTTGTAGTGCATTTCTGAGAGTGGTTGTGAATCTATCTGTCCAGATGGCCTGCATAGTTTACTCGTTGTTACACCTGTCCTCATTGCTGGCATGCATTGCTGGCATATCGCTGGCCGAGCGAGGGTATAGAAGGAAGATGTGGTAAAGAGGTAAGTGTTGAAGCGGTCTTTTCTTCTCGGGGGTGGGAGGGATACGAGACAGCGGACCTAAGTAACAGGATGAGGGGAGAAGAGACGGGAAAAGAATAAAATGGTGGACAAAGAAGATGAGGGGTGTTGTAGGGGAAAAGCGAGTCTTGGGTCGGGAACAGTTATCCCAACGCTAAGGCCCCTCTCCCCTCTCAGGGGAGGAGGATCAGGGTTAGGGTCGTTTGTGAGTACTTTTATTAGACAAGGACAAAATAGTTTCGTTGAAGAAGGAACGACACTCGATTTCTCTGTCCATTGAGCGCTTTCCTTTCTACTCTTGTAAAGGTTAATGTCCGTTGTACCGAGAGTTAGACATCCTCTCCACTCCGGGGGCCTGACTTCGCTAACTTTTCAGGGTGGCGCGTCTAAGGCGGAAACCATCTCCCATGAGAACGAAAAGAGGGAGGCGAGGTGGAAAGGGGTGTCCGACGTTGCGGGAACGGGGTGAAAAATTTTTCTAGGAGAATTAAAAAAAGCTGGGTTTGTTCCATAAATCTCTCCAACCACGCCATTCCTGAATTTCTCTGAACCCCATAACTTCTCACTCATCTTTGTATTTTAAAACATGGATTGGATGTTTTATTGATGAAATTGAATGAAAAGGTCTCAGCCTCTCTGTGCTTCTCCAAGTCCCCGAATCCACCTATAGTACAGTCTCAGACTACAAGGCACGCCTAGTGAAGACAGTTTAACTACAAGCTTTTCAGTCATCAAACCCGCCCTGCTTGTTCTCACTCGGCAAGAGAACCATGGATAAAGGAGACGACAAGGAATCTAAGGGAAGACATCCGGGCGACGAGAGATTAACAATGAACAAGGGAGTACGCAAGTGACTAACTGTCATTGCAGATCTGCCATAATCAGCCTATCATTCTGCACTCTATGCCGTATCAGACGCTCCTGCCTATCGGAAATAATCCAAGCATATACATGAATAGACAGGATTCCACAGATTATTGAGTTTGGAAGTAAAGCTAACGGGAAAGTAGCTCAGTGAAACACGGACGATGATAAGCACGCCGCCGAAGGAAGAGATCGGGCAGAAAGATTAGAGAAGGGAGAGTGAGTAAGGAATAAGAATAATCACTTGATACGAGAGGACAGAACCTTCAGCCTATTCCCCTTGCCTCTCGTGCATAAGAGGAGCATCTCCTGCTCTCTGTCTGTCAGCCTCTCAGCCTCGCCTGCATCTCAGCCTCTCCGTTCTGCCAAGGCCTCCTCTGTCTCAGGCTCTCAGTCCCTGGGTCTCTTGCTCTCTCTGCCTGCTTTGTCTCTCCGTCTCAGGGCATCTCTGTCTCTACGTCCTCCTTTGCCTCTCTGTCTCCCATCTCAGGCCTATCCGTCTCAAGCCTCTCTGTCTCTCTGTCTCAGGCCTCTCTGTACTCTCTGTCTCTCCGTATAGCTCTCAGCCTCTCTGTATATCACGTCTTTTTTTCCCAGCCTCTCTTTGTCTCCGGCCCTCTCTGTCTCTCCGTCTCTCTTCTGTCTCAGCCTCCCCCTTGCCTCTCGGTCTCTCGTCTCTCCTGTCTCTCCTGTCGTTCCTGTTCCTCTCGTCACTCCTTGTCTACTCCTGTCTCTACTGCCTCTCCTTGCCTCTCCTTGCCCTCTCTGCCTCTCTGTCTCTCCGCCTCTCGGTCTCGTCTCTCCTGGCCTCCCTGTCTGTTGCTCCTCCCTTCCTCCCTCTCCTCCCTCTCCTTGTCATCTCTGCCTCTCTGTCTCTCCTCTCATGCCCTTCTACTGCATCTCCTGCTCCTGTCTCCCTGCCTTCTCTGTATCTCCTGCTCTCGTCTACATTGTTCTCTCTTGCCTCTCTGTCTTCTCCTCCCTCTCATTCCATCTCATCCATCTCATGCCTCTCATGCCCCTATCCTGCCTCTCCTGCCTTATAATTCCACTCGCTGTCTCTATTGTCTTAATGCCTTCTCCTTCTTTGTCTAGCCTTCTCTGGGCCTTCTCTGTCTCTACTGCCTGGTCTCCTGCCTCTCTGCATCTCCGTGCCTCGTCTGTCTATTGCATTCTCCTGACCTTACTACGGTAAGAGCGAAGTCGCAGTTCGATAAGAAGAAATGTCTGCATAGGACAGAGAAAGGGAGCGGAGACAGGGGAACCGGAAAAGGAGGTAAGTAGAGAAGGGTCGAAGACGACACGGCATTAAACAGAGAGGAGATAGAAGGAAGAAGAAGTGTAAGGCGAGATCAGAATAGAGTAGGGGAGACATTTGGACAGAAGGCTAGGAGTGCGGCCATAGACATAAGGCACGACTAATGCTATTACTGGCCTCTCTGCTCGCCTCCTGACCCCCTCTCTCTGTCTCTCCTGCATCTCTTGTCTCCGGGAGAGAGGACAAGAGGAGGTCGGAGAAGAGAAAGTAGCCCAGAAAGGAAGTAAGAACAAAGGCAGAAAGAGTAAGGAGAGTAGAGAGAATAGAAGAAGAAAACGTGAGAAGGAAGTAGTAAAGAGAAGTCTAGCCTACAATACCAGGGCTCGAGAATTCGAGGAAAGGGTACGAGGGTATTCGCTAAGTCGTGCGCAGTAGAACCGAGCAGTGTTCTATCGCTCTTACCAAGGCAAGAGCACAGGTGGAGAGAGAGGAAATCACGATTAACCATCATGCCAATGGCCTACCCCTTGTCGGTCTTTCATGCAAATAGCTCCCCATGCTTGTGCGAGCATGGGGACAGCAGAGAGTAAAATACCGGCCCAGCCCTAGGCCCGAAATATCAAAGAGGCACTCAATGAGACAGATTGGAGACTATCAGGCCATCCCGAGTCCCTCCTTGTAACTCCATCCCGTGCCTCTCCATGTCTCTCTGCTCTCCTGTCTATGCCTTCGCCTTGCACCCTCTCCTGTCATCTCCTGACCTTCTCTTGGCCTCTCCAGTTGCCTCTCTGCCTCGCCTTTGCCTCCTCCTGATCGCTCTCAGGGCCTCTCTTCTCTGCCTCTCCTTGCCTGCTCCTTAGCACTCTCCTGCCTCTAATGCCTATACTGCCTCTCGTCTCTGCCTCTCCTGCCTCCTCATCCTGCCTCTCTGTCTCTCCTGCTCTCTGTCTTGGTATCTCCCTTGCACTTACTTGTACTACTAAGTAACTATAATCCAATCTCATCAAACATCTCCTGGAAGGCTCTCCTGGACCTATTCCGCATCTTCATTGGCACTTTACTGAAGGTCGGCCTGTGCTCTTCCTGCCCGACTGCGATCGCATCACATCGAATATAAGGAACATATACATGAAATCTCTGTCTCCTCTCCTAGCCTTCTCTTGTCCTCTTCCCTGACTCTCTCTGTGTCTCTGTCTCTCCTGCATCTGATGTGCTTCTCCCACGGCCTCTATTGCTTTCTCCCTCAATCTCCACCCCTCCCTACCTCATAAATCTCCTACCGCTGCAGGAATGTCTCCTCCCTCTCCTCCCTCTCTGCCTCTCCTGCCTCTCCTGCCTCTCCTGCCTCTCCTGTCTCTCCTGCCTCTCCTGCCTCTCCTGCCTCTCCTGCCTCTCCTGCCTCCTTGCTATAAGTACAATATATCTAATAGAGGGGTGCTGCCGGGACAAATAACAGCACAAATGGGGAGACAACCGGCGTGCCTGTCCTGTTTGTGTAATCGTTGTCGCTTTGTACCACGCTTCGGCATATGTGAGCCCGTTACAAACACACATAATAAATAGTATTAATAAGATGCTCACAGGGAATCCTGTGACACACAAAGGCTGAACTGTGGCACTGAGACAGCGTAGTGTGTGCTGCAGTGTGTGGTGTGTAATTACCTCTACACGCGGCACCACACGTCTGCAATCAGAGCAGCACTAAAGGATCAGCGCGGGGGTACCCGCGGGCACCACATGTCTGCAATCAGAGCAGCACTAAAGGATCAGCGCGGGGGGTACCCGCGGGCACCACATGTCTTGCAATCAGAGCAGCACTAAAGGATCAGCGCGGGGGGGTTACACGCGGGCACACATGTCTGCAATCAGAAGCAGCCTAAAGGATGTCAGCGCGGGGGGTGGGGTTACACGCGGGCACCGCAGTCTGCAATCAGAGCAGCACTAAAGGATCAGCGCGGCGGGGGATAACCGACGGGCACCCACATGTCTGCATCAGAGCAAGCACTAACAGGAATCAGCGCGGGGTTGTAACCCGCGGGCCCGCATGTCTGCAATCAGGAGCAGCACTAAAGGATCAGCGGGGGGGGTACCCGCGGCACCACAGTCTGCAATCAGAGCAGACACTAACGGAGTCAGCGCGGGGGATACCAGCGGGCACCGCATTGTCTGCAATCAGAGCAGCACTAAGGATCAGCGCGGGGGGAGGTACCGCGGGCACACAGTCTGCAAATCAGAGCAGCCACTAAAGATCAGCGCGGGGAGGGTACCCGCGTTGGGACCACATGCTGCAATCAGAGCAGCACTAAGGAATCACGCGCGGGGGGGGGGGGGGTCCCCGAGGGCACCAATGTCTCAATCAGAGCACAGCACTCAAGGATCAGAGATGGGGGGTAAACAAACAACAAACACCACACCCCCCAAACCGCCCCCGCCCCCACCCAGCGGGGTACCACACGTCGGCAATCAGGAGCAGCACTAAAGGATCAGCGCCGGGGGGTACCCGCGGGCACCACAGTTCTGCCATTCAGAGCAGCACTAAAGGATCAGCGTGGGGGTACCGCGGGCACCCACATGTCTGCAATCAGAGCAGAGCACTAAAGGATAGCGCGGGGGGTACCGCGGGTACCACAGTCTGCCAATCAGAGGCTAGAACAAAGGATCAGCGCGGGGGGTACGCCACGCGGGCACCGCATGGTATGCCAATCAGAGCGAACTAAAGGTCAGCGCGGGGGGGTAACCGAGGCACAACCAACGTCTCAAATCAGAAGCAGCACTAAAGGATCAGCGCGGGGGTACCGCGAGGACACCCATGCTCTCCAATCAGAGCAGCACTAAAGGATCAGCGCGGGGGGTGCCCGCGGCACCACATGTCTTAGCAATCAGAGCAGGCCACTAAGGATCAGCGCGGGGGATAACCGCGGCACAACATGTCTGCCAATCAGAGCAGCAATAAGGATCAGCTGCGGGGGGATACCCGAGTTGCACCCATGTCTGCAATCAGAGCGAGCACTAAAGGATCAGCGCGGGGAGTACCCGCGGGCACCACACGTCTGCAATCAGAGCAGCACTAAAGGATCAGCGCGGGGGGCTACACGAGGGCACCGCATGCTGCAATCAGAGCAGCACTCAAAGGGTCATCAGCGCGGGGGATTACCCAGCGGGCACCACATGTTGAATCAGAGCAGCACTAAAGGATCAGCGCGGGGGTACCCGCGGGCAACAGCACTATGTCTGCAATCAGAGCAGCACTAAAGCGGATCAGGAGGGGGGGTACCCGCGGGCACCGCATGTCTGCAATCAGAGCCAGCAGCAATAAAGGATCAGCGCAGGGGATACACGCGGGCCACCGCATGTCTGCAATCAGAGCAGCACTTAAAGGCTCAGCGCGGGGGGTACCCGCAGGGGCACCGCATTGTCTTGCAATCAGAGCAGCACTAAAGGATCAGCGCGGGGGGCCCGGTACCCGCGAGGGGCACCAAATGTCTGCAATCAGAGCAGACAATAAAGGATCAGCCGCGGGGGGCGCTCGGTACCCGCGTGGCAACCACATTCGTCTGCAATCAAGCAGCAACTAAAGGATTCAGCGCGGGGGGACCCGCGGGCCCACATGTCTGCAATCAGAGCAGCACTAAAGGATCCGCGCGGGGGGGGGTACCAGCGGGAACCACATGTCTGCACTCAGAGCAGCACGAAAGGATCAAGCGCGGTGGGGGGGTGGGGTACCCGCGGGTACCAATGTATTGCAAGCAGAGCAGAACTAAAGGATCAGCGCCGGGGGGTACCCGCGGGCACCCACTGTCAGAGCAATCAGAGCAGCACTAAAGGATCAGCGCGGGGGGTACCCGCGGGCACCACATGTCTGCAATCAGAGCAGCACTAAAGGATCAGCGCGGGGGGTACCCGCGGGCACCACATGTATGACAATCCAGAGCAGCAGCATAAAGGATCAGCGCGGGGCGGTCACCAGCTGGCACCACATGTCTGCAATCAGAGCAGCACTAAAGGATCAGCGCGGGGGGTACCCGCGGGGCACCACATGTCTGCAATCAGAGCAGCACTAAAGGATCAGCGCGGGGGGTACCCGCGGGCACCGATGTCTGCAATCAGAGCAGCACTAAAGGAATCACGCGGGGAGTGGGGGTACACGGGCATACAACTGTCTGCAATTAGAGCGCACTAAGGATCAGCGCGGCGGGGATACCCGCGGGAACCACATGTCTTGTCCATCAGAGCAGAAATAAGGATCAGCGCGGGGGGTACCGCTGCACCGGCATGTCTGCATCAGAGCAGGCCCGAAAGGATCAGCGCGGGGGGGATACCCGCGGGCACCACATGTCTGCACTCAGAGGCAGCACTAAAGGAATCAGCGCGGGGGGTACCAGCGGGCCACACATGTCTGCAATCAGAAGCAGCACTAAAGGATCAGCGCGGGGGGTACCCGCGGGCACCGCATGTCTGCAATCAGAGCAGCACTAAAGGATCAGCGCGGGGGGTACCCGCGGGCACCGCATGTCTGCAATCAGAGCAGCACTAAAGGATCACGCGCGGGGCTAACCCGCGGGCAACCGCATGTTTTAGTTTCCTGCAATCAGAGCAGCACTAAAGGATAGCGCGGGGGTCGGAGGGGGGTACCGCGGCGACCACATGTTGCAATCAGAGCCGGCACAAAGGATCAGCCGGGGGATACCGCGGCACCACATGTCTGCACTCAGAGAGCACTAAAGGATCAGCGCGGGGGTACCGCGGGAGGAGGGCACCGCATGTCTGCCAATCAGAGCAGCACTCAAGGATCACGCGCGGGGTGGTACCCCGAGGGCACCGCATGTCTGCAATCAGAGCAGCACTAAAGGATCAGCGCGGGGGGTACCCGCGGGCACCACATGTCTGCAATCAGAGCAGCACTAAAGGATCAGCGCGGGGGGAATCCCGCGGGGCAACCACATGTCTGCAATCAGAGCCGCACTAAAGGATCAGCGCGGGGGATACCCGCGGGCACCACATGTCTGCAATCAGAGCAGCACTAAAGGACAGCGCGGGGGGTACCCGCGGGCACCACATGTCTGCAATCAGCGCGAGCACCCTAAAAGATCAGCGCGGGGAAGGTACCGCGGGGGGCATGTCTGCAATGCCGAGCAGCACTAAAGGATCAGCGCGGGGGATACCCGAAGGGGCACACTGTCTGCAATCAGAGACAGCACTAAAGGATCAGCGCGGGGGGTACCCCGCGGGCCACCACATGTCTGCAACAGAGAAGGCACTAAGGATCAGAGCGGGGGGGTAAATCCCGGCGGGCACCGCCATGTCTGCTATCAGAGCAGACTAAAGGATCAGCGCGGGGGGGGGGGTACCCGGCGGGCACCGCATGTCTGCAATCAGTAGCAGACAAAGGATCAGCGCGGGGGGTACCCGGGGCACCACATGTCTGCAAATCCAGAGCAGCCACTAAAGGATAGCGGGGGGATACCAGCGGGCAACCACATGTCTGCAATCAGAGCAGCACAAAGGATCAGCGCGGGGGTACCCGCGGGAACCACAGTCTCCAATCAGAGCAGCACTAAAGGATCAGCGCGGGTGGGAGGACGGTACCCCGCGGGCCCACAGTCTGCAATCAAGAGAGCGCAGCACTAAAGGATCAGAGAGGGGGGGGGTACCCGCGGGCACCACACGTCTGCCATCGGAGCAGCACATAAAGGATTCACGCGCGGGAGGATACCCGCGGGCACCGGCAGTGTCTGCAATAAGAGCAGCGCACTAAAGGGATCAGCGTGGGGGGTACCCGCGCGGGCACCGCATGTCTGCAATCAGAGCAGCCACTAAAGGATCGCAGTCGGGGGGGTACCCGCGGGGCACCACACTGTCTGCAATCAGAGCAGCAAGAAAGAAAGGATCAGACGAGGGGGGATGAACGCGGGACACCAACATGTCTGCAATCAGAGGCAGCACGAAAAGGATCAGCGCGGGGAGGTAAGCCCGCGGGCACACATGTCCCAATCAGAGCAGCACTAAAGATCAGCGCGGGAGGGTAGGGTACCCGACGGGCACCACATGTCTGCAATCAGAGCAGGCACTAAAGGATCAGCGCGGGGACAACCAGGTTGGTGGTACCCGCGGGCACCACATTGTCTGCAATCAGAGCAGCATAAAGGATCAGCCGCGGGGGGTACAGCGGGCACCGGCCATGTCTGCAATACAGAGCGAGCACTAAGGATAGCGCGGGGGTACCCGCGGGCACCACAGTCTGGCAATCGAGCACCCTCAAGGATCAGTCGCAGGGAAGGTACCCGCGGGCACACAAGATCTGCGAATCAGAGCAGCACTAAAGGATCAGCGCGGGGGGCGGTAAAGGGGCACCGCAGGTATGCAATCAGAGCAGCACTAAGATCAGCGCGGGGGCGGTACCCGCGGGCACGTCGCAATAAGAGCAGCACTAAAGGATCGGGGGGGGGGGGCGCGGGGGGGGACTACCAGCGGGCACCACATGTCTGCATCAAGAGCAGCCACTAAAGGCTCAGCGCGGGCCGGGGGTACCCGGCAGGGGCACCACAGTCTGCAATCAGAAGCAAGCACTAAAGGTCAGCGAGGGGGGATACCGCCGGGAACCACTGTCTGAAAATCAGAGCAGCACTAAAGGATCAGGCGGGGGGTACCCGAGCGGCCGGCACAACATGTCTGCAACTACAGAGGCAGCACTAAAGGATCACGCGGGGGGCGGTAAACGCGGGCACCACATGTCTGCAATCGAGCCAGCACTAAAGGATCAGCGCGGGGGGGGCGTACCGCCGGCACAACATGTACTGACAATCAGAAGCAGCCATAAGGATCAGCGCGGGGGGTACCGCGGGCACCGCATGTCTGCAATCAGAGCAGCCATAAGGATCAGCTGAGGGGGGGTACCCGGGGGCACACATGTCTGCAATCAGAGCCAGCACTAAATGTCGCCGCGGGGGTACCCGCGGGCACCACATGTCTGCAATCAGAGCAGCACTAAAGGATCAGCGCGGGGGGGTACCCGCGGGCACCACATGTCTGCAATCAGAGCAGCACTAAAGGATCAGCGCGGGGGGTACCCGCGGGGCAACCACACGCTGCAATCAGAGCAGCACTAAAGGATGAGCGCGGGGGGGGGGATGTTGGCGGGTATGGATCTCATCGGTTGGGCCTGTATCTCATGCTCGCTGGGCTGTATCTCATGCCGCTGGGCTGTATCTCATCATGCTGGGATTGATCTCATATCGCTGGCGCCTGTATCTCATCTCGGCTTTCGGTGCGCCTCTGTCGTACATCTCATTCTCGCGGGCTTGGCCTCTCACTACGCTGGGCACTGTATCTCATCTCGCTCGGGCCTGTCTCTCATCTCGCTGGGCCGGTTATCGTCTCAGCTGGCTGTAGCCAGTACGCGGTGTCTCATCTCGCTGGGTCCTGGTATCTCATCTCGCTGGGCCTTGTATCCTATCTAGCTGGGCCTTAGTCTCATCTCGATGGACGAGTATTCATCTGCTGGCCTGTATCTCATCTCGCTGGGTCTCGTCTCTCTGCTGGCTACTCATTCCGTCTGGACTGTATCTCATCTCTGTGGGCGTAATTCATCTCTGCTGAGGGCCTGTATTCCCTTCATCTCGCTCTGGCCTGTATCTCACTCGCTGAAGGGCATACTCTCATCTCGACGCTCACTCAGCTCGGGGCCCTGATATCTCATTCGCTGGGCACGCTGTCGCACTGCTCGGCGGCCTGTATCTTCATCTCGCGCTGGTTCCTCGTATCTCATCTCGCTGGGCTGGTCCCTCTCCATGCTCGCTGGGTCCTTTAATCTCATCTCGCTGGGGCCTGTATCTCAGTCCTCGCTGGGGCCCTGTTATCCGCTGCATGTATCATCCGCTGGGCCTGTATCTCATCTCCCCGCTGGGAACCTGTTTAGTTCTCATTCTCGCTGGGCGTGTATCTCATCTCGCTGGGAATGTATCTATCTCCCTGGGCTGTTATCTCATCATGCTGGGCTTGTTATCGTCACTCGTGGGCCGTATAGTCATCCGATGGGCTTGTATGCTCATCTCGTGGGCCTTTTGTATCTCATCTCGCTGGCTGATATCTATCTCCATGGCCGGTATCTCATCTTGCTGGGCCTGTATCTCATCTGCGGGCCTTGTATCTCATCAGCTGGGCCCTGTATCCTCATCTGCTGGGCCTGTTGTATCATCTCGTGGGCCTGTATCTAGCTCCGCTGGGCCTGTATTCATCTCGCGGGGACTGTATACTCATCTCGCTGGGCCTGTATCTCATCTCGCTGGGGTCTGTATTAATCTCCGCTGGGCCTGTATTCTCATCTCGCTGGCCTGTATCTCAACTCGCTGGGCCTGTATTCTCATCTCGCTGGGCCTTGTATCTTCATATCGCCTGGGCTTGTCGCTCAGTCGCTGGGGCCTGTATCTCATCTCCCTGGGCCTGGTATCTCATCTACGCTGGGCCTGTATCTCATCTCCCTGGGACTGTATCCATCTCGCTGCCGGCCTGTATCTCATGCTCGATGGCCTGTAATCATCTCGCGGGGCCTGTATCTAATATCGCGGGGCCTGATACTCGTCTTGCTGGGCCTGTATCTCATCTCGCTGGGCCTGGATCTATCCGTGGGCTGTATCTTCATCTCGCGAGCTTGTCGCTCAGCTCTCTGGGCCCTGTATCTCAGCTCGCGGGGGACCTGTATCTCAATATCGATGGGCCTGATCATCTCACGCTGGGCGACGGTATATCATCTAGAGGGGCATGTATCTCATCTCGCTGGCCTGTATCTCATCTCGCCTTGGCTGGTCGCTCAGCTCGCTGGGCTTGTCGCTCAGCTCGATGGACCTGGATCTCATCTAGCTGGGTCTGTATCTCATCTCGCTGAGCCTGTATCTCATCTCGCTGGGGCCTGTATCCATCCGATGGGCCTTATTCATCTCGATGGGCCTGTATCTCATCTCGCTGTTCTTGTATCTCATTCGCTGGGCCTGTATCTCATCTCGCTGGGCTTGTCATTCATCTCGCGTTCTGGTATCTCATACGCTGAGGCCTAGTATCTCATTCTCGACTGGGCCTGTACTCATCTCGCTTCGGGCCTCTGTATATCATCTCGCTGGAGCTTGTATCTCATCTCGCTGGGTGTCCTCGCTCGCGAATTCTCACCCGCCGTTCTCCATGGGCCGTCTACTGCTGGCGTCGGCATGTATTCACCCTGGCGTTCTCATTCTCGCGGCTTGTCGATGACGTGGCATGTATCTCATCTCGCTGGGCCGTGTATATTAATCTCGCTGGGCTTGGTCGGCTCAGACTCGCTGGGCTGGTCTCATCTCGCCTATCTCGTGGGGCCTGTATTCTCATCTCGCGGGCCTTGTCGTCACCGCGTGTGGCATGTATACTCATTCTCGCTGTGCCTGTATCTCATCTCGCTGGGGCCTTGTACATCTCGTGGGCCTGTATATCATTCTCGTTGTATCGCTGCTGTGTGATCTCATCTCGCTGGGGCCTGTATCTTCATCGGCGGGCCTGTTTCTCATCTTGCTGGGCTTGCTATCTCGATGGCCTGTTATGTTCGCTGGTTCTGTATTCTCATTCGCTGGGGCTCGTTATCTCATCCGCGGGCGTCTATGCATCGCCGGGTCTGTCGACTCATGTAACTCTCCTGGGGCCTGTTCTCATCTCTAGTCCATTCGCTGGGCCTTTTTGTATCCATCTCGCTGCCTGTATCTATCTCGCTGGGCTTGTATCTCACTCCCCTTGGGCCTGGTATCTATCTGCTGGGCTTTGTCGTAATGCTCTCTCGCTGTATCTGCTTAGGCCGATACAATCTCATCTGCGGCGTGTCATCATCTATTGTCGTCGCTCGTGGGCTTGTATTCAGTCATCGCTGGGCTGTATCTATCTCGCTGGGCCTGGTATCTTCATCTCGCATGGGTATATCAACTCGCTTGGGCCTGTATCTACATTCGGCGCCGTATCTCCGGGCCTCGTTGTACTCTCATCCTGCTGGGCCGGATAATCTCGCTGGCCTGATCATCTCGTAGGTTGTCTATCTCGCGGCTGAAATGGGCCTGTATCTCGATCGCGCTGGGCACTGTATTCTATCTCGCGGGGCCTGAATCTCATTCTCGCTGGGTTGTATCAGTCTCGCGGGACCTGTTATCTCATCTCGCTGGGCCAGTATCTCATCTCGCTGGGCTTGTATCCATCTCGCGTGGGCTGTCGGTCTCATCTCGCTGGGCCGTGGAACCGCCTCAGTAGAGCACGGGATATCTCATCTCGCTGGTGATCCACGCTGAGCTTAGCTCATCTCGCGGCCTTGTATCTAATCTCGGGTGGGCCTGTATCTTCATATCGCGGGCTGTATCTCATCTCGCGTCTTGCTTCGATCGCTGGCTGATTTTCATCATGGCCACTCAATGCTGCTGGGCCTGTATCTCATCTCGCTGGGCCTGTATCTCATCTCGCTGGGCCTGTATCTAATCTCGCTGGGCTGATCATCTCATCCGGGCTTGTCCAGCATACTCGCTGGGGGCTGCTCGTGGGGCGTCACTTGGGGGGGGGGGGGGGGGGGGGGGACGGTTCTTGGGGGGTCGATAGCGTGGGGGGGGGGGGGGGGGGGATCATCTCGAACCGCCTTTTATCTCATCTTCGCTGGGGCCTGTCTAACTCGCTGGGCCTGTTACTCATATCGCTGGGCCTGTTATCTCATTCTCGCTGTGCATGTATATCGCTACTCGCTCGGTGCCTGTATCTCATCTCGCTGGGCCTGTATCATCATGCGTGGGGCCTGTTATTCATCTCGCGGGCCCTGATCTCATCTCGCGTGTTTATATCATCTGCCGCTGTCCACTGTGGGCCTGTATCTCATCTCCGCTGGCAGCGCTATATGCAGGCCGTGATCTCAATTCGCTGTGCCTCCTGGGACTGTAATCTCATCTCGCGTTGGGCCGTTCATGGCTTGTACATCTGGCTGTTCTCGGGCTTCGCTGGCGCCTGTGATCTCATCTCGCTGAGGCTGTATCTATCTCGCTGGGCTGTATCTCATCTCGCTGGGCCTGTATCTCATCCCTCGGGGCTGTATCTCATCTCGATGGGCGGTCGACTCCGTCGCTGGAGCCTGTATCTCATCTCGCTGGGCTGTATCTCACTCGCGATGGCCATGTATCTCATCATCGCGGGCCTGGTATCTACTGTTGGCCATGTATCTCAGTCTCGCTGGGTAGTCCTCATCGCTGGGCTTGTCACTCATCTCGGCTGGGCCAGTATCTTCATCTTCCTGGCCTGGTATGATCTCAGTCTCGCTTGGGCCTGTATCTCATTCTCCGCTGGGCCTGTATCGCATCTCAGCATGGCTGCCTCCGCTTGCTTGTATTCTCTCTGGAGGGCCTGTATCCTCATCTCTGGCTGTAATCTGCTGGGCCTGGATCTCATCTCGCATGTGCTGTATCTCATCATCGCTGGCCTTGTATCTCACTGCTGGGCCTAGGTATCTCATCTCGTCTGGTGTATATCCGCCTGTATATCATCTCGCTGGGCCTTATCTCATCTCGTGTGTTATGTATTAATCTACGCTGGGCCTGTTTATCCTCATTCGTTATAGTCGCTGGGCTGTGTCTCACTGACTGCTGGGCTTGATCATCCGTTGGGCTGTATCATACTCCGCTAGGGCCTGTTCATGCGGGAGGATCTCACGCTGGGACACGGTATCTCAATCTCGCTCGGGCTGGTTATCTCATCTCGCTGGGCTTGGTATCTATCTGCGGCTGTTCTCTGCTGTGTAGACTCTCATTCGATCTCTCGATGGGCCATGATCTCACTCACTGGGCCGTATCTCATCTCGCTGGCCTGTATCTCATCTCGCTGGGCGGATCTCATCTCGATGGGCCTGTTGTATCTCATCTCGGCTGGGCCTGTATTCTCATCTCCTGGGCACTGTTCTATTCCGCTTGGGCACTGTATCTCATTCGCTCGGGCCTTGTATCTCATCTCGCGGTGGGCCTGGATCGCAATCTCGACTGGGCTTGTCAGCTTCAGCTCGCTGGGCCTTGTAAATCTCATTCGGCTGGGCCTGTATCTTCATCATCGCTGGGCTTGATCGTCTCAGCTACGGGGCCTGTATCTCACTCGTGGGCACTGTATACTCATCTCGCTGGTGCTTGTCGCTCAGCTCGCGGGGCCTGTCATCTCATCATCGCTGGGCTGTATATCTCGCATGGACCCTATCTGACTCGCTGGCCTGTATCCTCATCTCCGTGGGCCTGTAGTATCTCATATCGCTGGGGCCTAGTATCTATCTCGCTGGCTGATAATCTCATCTCGCGTGGGCTTGTATGCATATCTCGGCGGGCGTGATTCAGTGCTCGGCTTGGAGCCTGTATCTCTCTCAGCTGGGCTGTCGACTCAAGCTCTCTGGAACTGATCTCAGTCGCTGGCCATGTACTCATATTCGACTGGGCCTGATTCATCCGCTGGGGCCTGTATCTCATCGTCGCTGAGGCCTGTATTTCTAACCGCTGGGCCTGTTATCTCATCTCGCTGGGCTGTCCTCAGCTCGCTGGACCTGTCTTATCGCTGGTGGTCGTTATCATCGTAGCCGGCTTTCGCTGGTATTCAATCTGCTGGCCACCCTATCTCCTCGTATCTCGCTGCGGGCCTGTATCTCATCTCGTTGGGCCTGTATTCTCATCTCGCTGGGCATTGTATCTTCCATCTCGCTGGGCTGTCACTCAGCTCGACTGGGCTGGTAATCTAATCTCGCTGGGCACTCGTCATTCTCTCGCGGGCCGTATCTCATGCTAGACTGGGCCTGTTATCATCAAGCCTGCTTCGCTCAGCCGCTGGCTTGTATTCTCATCTCGCACTGTGCGCTGTTCTCATCGCGCTGGGCCTGATTCACTCTCGCTGGGGCCTGCTATATCATCTCACGCTGGCCTGTATATCATCTCGCTGTAGGGTGAATACTCATCTCGTGGGCATGGTATCTCATCTCGCTGGGCCTGTTCTCTCATGTATGGCCATCTCGCTGGGCCGGTATCTCATCTCGCTGGTGTTTGTATCATCATCTCGCTGGGCCTGGATCTCATCTGCGCGGGCCTGATTCACTGCTGGCCTGTATATTACCTGGCTGATCTCATTGCGTTGCTTGTATCTATTCGCTGGGCTTGGTAGCTCATCCTCCTGGGCTGTTTAACTTGGCTGGCTTGCTATCTCGGTGGGCCTGTATATCTCCTCTACTAATACGCATCGGGCTGTATCTACTCTCGCTGGGCCGATCTAATCTCGCTGGCGCTTATGTATCTCATCTCGATGGGCCTGTATTCATCTCGCTGGAGGCCTGTATCTCATCTCGCTGGGCTCGATCTCATTCGCTGGGCCTGGTATCTCATCTCGCTGGGCTGTCCTCACTCGCTGTGTTCATGGGCCTGTTCTCATCTCGCTGGGCCTGTCTGTATCTACATCTCGCATGGGCCTGTATTCATCTCGCTGCGATGTATTCTCATTATCGATGGGCTTGTCGCCAGCGATCGGCGGGAAGGTATCTAATCTCGCTTGAGGCCGGATCTATCTAGCTGGGCTTGTAGATAGCTTCGCTGGGGCGATGTATTCTCATCTCGCTGGAGGACTGTTATGGCTGCAGAGAGCTGGATGGGCAGCATTCAATAGCTGGGAGGTATATCATATAGCTGGGCAAGTGGATGATCATTTACTGTTTCGTGGAGAGAGAGGTGGAGCGGAAGTGTGTGGTTTGGGGAGTCTGTTGGTTTGGTTTGTCGTTACTTTCCTTGAGACTTCCGGGTTTTTATTAGTATTCTTGTATTTGTTCCTCTTTGTTTCTTATGGTGAGCTGGACGTATTCATCGGCTGGACCTGTATCTCATCTCGTTGGGCCTGTATCTTTCATCTCGCTGGGCCTGTATCCTCATCGTCGCTGGGCATCGTATCTCATCTCGCTGGGCCTGTATTTATCTCGTGGCCTTGGATCTCAATCTAGATGGACCTGATCTCATCTCGCTGGGCTTGTCGCTCAGCTCTTGGGCCTGTATATTCAGCTCGCGGGCCTGTATATCATCCGCTGGCCTGTATAATCTCGCGGGCCGTATATCATCTCGCTGGGGCTGTTCTCATCTCGTGCGGCTGATCTCATCTGCTGGGCTGGCTGTGTCGCCCCCTCAGCTCGAGGACCTGTATCTCATCTCGATGGGTCGTATCTCATTCGCTGAGCCGTATTCTCATCTCGCTGGAAGCTAGTATATCATCTCGCTGGGCTGTATCCATCTCGCTGGGGCCTGATCTGTCTTGCGGGGCCTGTATCTATCTCGTATTGGGCCTGTATCTCATCTCGCTGGGCCTGTATCTATTCGGGGCCTTGTCATCAGCTCGCGGGCTTGTTATCTCATTCTCGTGGGCCTGATCATTCTCGTGGGCCGGTATCTCATCTCGCTGGGGCCTGTAGCTTCATCTCGCTGTGCCTGTATCTATCTCGTGTGCCTGTATCTCATCTCGCTGGGCCTGTATCTCATCCGCTGGCCTGTTAATTCATCTCGCTGGGCCTGTATCTCTCTCGCTAGTGTTTTGAGCTCATCTCGCTGGCATGTAACTCATCTCGCCTGGGCCTGTATCTCATCTCGCTTGGCGGTGGTCGTCATCTCGCTGGGCCTGTATCATCATTCTAGATGGTGCATGGTTGTGAGGCTGGTCGATTATGCGATGGGCCTGTATCTCATCTCGCTGGGCCGATTCTCATCTCGCTGGGCCTGTATTTCATCTCGCTGGGCTTTGTATATCATCTCGGCTGTTCTGTATCTCATCTGATGGGCCGTATCTCATCTCCATGGGCCGGTATCTCATCTCGCTTGCGGGCTGGTATCTCATGAGCGGGCCTGTATCTCATCTCGCTGGGCTGATCTAATCTCGCTGGGCCTGTATCGCATCTCCCTGGCCTGTTTCATCTCGTGGGGCCTTGTATCTCAATATCGCTGGGACATGTATTCTATATAGTGGGCATGTATCTCATCTCGCTGGGCTTGCGCTCAGCTCGGTGGGCCTCTGTATCTCATTCTCGCTGGGCCTGATCTCATATCGCGGGGCTTGTCGCTCAGCTCGATGGGCCTGTATCTCATTCCGCTGGGCCTCGGATCTATCTAGCGGGCTTGTCGCTCAGCTCGCTGGACCGTATCTAATTCTCGTGGGCTGTATCTCATCTCGGGGCCTGTATCTCAATTCTCGTGGGCCTGTAGATCATATCGCTCTGCAGTATCTCATCTCGCATGGGGCTGGTATCTGCAATCTCGATGGGCCTGGTCTCATCTCGCTCTGCCAATCGTGTGTATTTCTCATCTCGCTGGGGCTGTAGGGGGGGGGGGGGGAACCGAACGCTGTGGCTGTTCTGAGCTATTTTGAGCATGTACATTAAAAAATGGCCTCCAGACCTTAGTGAATCGCATCCCCGGCTTCACTTTTTAACGGACCTGCTTTTTTGGAACATCAGAACGCAAAGCCATTGAGCTTAGTGCATAGCCCCCTTTATCCTATATCTATACTTACTTATTGATCCAGAGGAAGGCAAACACACAACCCCATTAAGGAGTCTGACGTGTAACTGTTTCTAGGTGAGTAGAAGCTAAAAAAATGCCCATATTTACTAAGTGATGCTATCTCATAAGACCTCTTCCAACGCGGGAAGACCCCTTAAAGGGAACAAACCTTTACGGGGTCTTCCACCATTACAAGACGTCTTATAAAGTAGCATCACTTAGGAAACGTGCCCCTTATCTCTGTGTGAAACGCTTCTATATACGAGCGCAGATCGGTAACGAGGCGTGCTGCTGTAATTAGCCGGCGTTACTGGCAGTGTTAGGTCGGGCTGATAACTGCCTGGGAGTGGGCTTCTGCGCAGTCCCGCGCTCACGCGGTGAGAGGATATTGGAGCAGATGTGGTTTTTCGGTAGGAATGTTCTTCCCTGTTATGTTTGCCGAGTTCTGGGCCAGAGGATGTGGCGTTTCTCAGAATAGCTGCGATCACCGCGGGACGTGAAAACAGGGAAAAAAACAGGGAAAACAGGGAAAAAACATCGTGTTCACAAACCTTAAAGTTAAACGCTCCCACAGGGAAACGCGCCCTGTTTGGGGCAGGATTCCTGGCGTGTCAGTATACATACGTGTATTTGTGTTACTTTATTCTTCAAAGTATTCTCTGATCCTAGTGCTAGTCACAGGGAAACAGGGAGCCCCCCCCCCAAATCTCTCTGATCCTAGTGCAAATCACAGGGAGGATAATAGTGAGTAGGCATTAATACTATTACAGGGATTATAGTGAGAGGCATATACATATTTACAGGGATTATAGTGTAGCACCAAGGCAAATAATACACAGATTACAAGGGATTATGTGAGATGCAATACATATTACGGGATTATAAGTAGAGGCATATCATATTCCAGATTATCGTGAGAGGCAGAATATATTACCATGGGATTATAGCGAGAGGCATATACATATTACAGGGATTAAGTTAGAGGCATATATATCTGTACAGGGATTTAGTGAGATTTATGATACATACACAGGATTATAGGTGAGAGAGGCATTACATTTACAGGGATTATATGAGATCGGCATATACCTATTACAGGGATTTATAGTGAGAGGCATATTATATATTACATGGATTATAGTAGAGGTATATCCTCTTACAGGTGATCTGTGAGATGTATATACTATTAAGCAGGGATTTAATTAGTGAGAGGCTATCCATATATCAGGGATTATAGTGAGAGGAATCCATATTACAGGGATTATAGTGAGCGGTATATACATATTACAGGGATTATAGTGAGAGGTTATACATATTACGGGATGTACTAGTGAGAGGGTATATACATATTACAGGGATTATAGTGAGAAGGTATATACATATTACCGGGATAATATCGAAGCAAATACTCTTAATATCAGGGATTACAGTGAGAGGCATATACATATACAGGTATAGTGAGAGGCATATCATATATTACAGGTATAGTGAGAGTATATACATATATACAGGGTTATAGTGAAAGGTAATATACATATTACAGGGATTATAGTGAGAGGTATATACATATTACAGGGATTATAGTGAGAGGTATATACATATTACAGGGATTATAGTGAGAGGTATATACATATTACAGGGATTATAGTGAGAGGCACATACATATTACAGGGATTATAGTGAGAGGCATATACATATTACAGGGATTAGTGAGTTAGAGGCATCATACATATTACAGGGAATTATAGTGAGAGGCATATACATATTCAGGATTATAGTGAGAGGCATATTAGCACTATATTTATGCGGATATTATATAGTGAGAGGCATATACAATATAAGGGATTATAGTGAGAGGATATACTATTACAGATTATAGTGTAGAGGATATACATATTACAGGGATTATCTTGAGAGGTGCTATATACATTACAGGGCATTATAGTGAGGTATAACATATTACAGGGATTATAGTGAGAGCAATTATCATATTACAGGGATTTTAGTGAGAGGCTATACATATTACGGATTTAGTGAGAGGTATATACTATTACAGGGATTATGTGAGAGGTATATACATTACCGGGATTATAGTGGAGCACATATTACAGGGATTATAGTGAGAGGTATCTACATATTACAGGGATTATTAGCAGACATACTATGTTACAGGGATTATAGTAGAGGCTATACATATTACAGGGATTATGTAGAGGCGAGAGGTATATACATATCACAGGATTATACGTAGCGGCATATACTACTGTATTACGGTATTATAGTGGAGGCCTATATTGACGGTATTACGTGAGCATATACTACTGTATTACAGGGATTATAGTGAGAGGCATACATTTACGGTATTATAGTGAGAGGCATAATAAATTACAAGGGATTATAGTGAGAGGTATATACATATTACAGGGATTATAGTGAGACGGTATATACATTTACAGGTATTTAGTGAGAGCATATAACATATTACCAGGGATTATAGCGAGGGCATATACATAGTACAGGGATTATAGTGAGAGGCATATACATATTACAAAGGGATGATAGTGAGAGGTCATATAATGGATGATTATGTATCAGGTGATTATAGTGAGAGGTATATACATATTACAGGGATTATAGTGATAGGTATATCATATTACAGGGATTATAGTGAGAGGTCATAATACAGTTATTACAGGGATTATGAGTGTGAGTGTATATCATATTCAGGGCTTATAGTGAAGGTAACTATACCATATACAGGGATTATAGTGAGAGGCACTACATATATACAGGGATTTTGAGGTATAACATATTACGGATTTGTGGAGGCAATACATATTACAGGGATAATAGTGAGAGATAGGCATATTATTCAGGTATTATAGTGAGAGTCATTACATATTACAGGGATTATAGTGAGAGGCATATACATATTACAGGGATTATAGTGAGAGGCATATACATCACAGGGTTATAGTGAGAGATATACATATTACAGGGATTATAGTGAGAGGTATATACATATTACAGGGATTATAGTGAGGGAAATACATATTACAGGGATTATAGTGAGAGGCATATACATATTACAGGTATTATAGTGAGAGGTATATACATATTACAGGGATTATAGTGGAGAGGCATATATACATATTAAGTGATTATAGTGAGAGGCACTACATATTACCGGGATTATAGGAGAGGTATTACATTCAGGGATTATGCGAGAGCATATACTTACTGTATTCAGGGATTATAGTGGAGAGGCATATACATATTACAGGATTATAGTAGCAAGGTATATACACACAGGGATTATAGGGAGTCTATCTTCTGCTTACAGGGATTATAGTGAGAGGCATAACATATTACAGGTATTATAGTGAGAGGCATATACTTACTGTATTACAGGGATTATAGTGAGAGGCATATACATATTACAGGTATTAGTGAGAGGCATATACATATTACAGGGATTATAGTGAGAGGTATATACATATCAGATTAAGTGAGAGGTATTACATATTACAGGGTTATATAAGGCATATACATATTCAGGGATTATAGTGGAGAGGCACATACATATTACAGGGATTATAGTGAGGGTAATATACATATTACGGGATTATAGCGAGAGGCATATACATATTACAGGATTATAGTGGAGAGGTTATCCATATTACAGGGATTATAGAGAGTATATATTTACAGGGATTTAGCGAGAGGATATACATATTACAGGGATTATAGTGAAGGTATATACTATTACAGGATGATTATAGAGGTATTGACGGAGTGAGCATTACATATTACAGGGATTATAGTGAGAGGCAATTTCATATTACAGGGATTATAGTGAGAGGTATTACATATTACAGCGAATTATATGCGAGGCATATACATTCCAGGGATTATAGTGAGAGGTTATATAACTATTACAGGGATTATAGTGAGAGGTTATATACATATTACAGGGATTATATTGAGAGGTATATATATTAACAGGAGTATAGTGAGAGTATACATGATACAGGGATTATAGTGAGAGGTATATAACATATTACAGGGATTAATGGAGAGGCATTACATATTACAGGGATTATAGTGAGAGGTATATACAATTTACAGGATTATAGTGAGAGGTATATATAATTACAGGGATTAATGCGAGAGGCATATCATTAAGGGATTATAGTGAGAGGCATATACATATTACAGGGATTATAGTGAGAGGTATATACATATTACAGGCTATATACTGCTCGGCTCCCGCTTGTGTTCTTGCCCCACAATGAGACCAGTGCCCGGGAGGCTGGGATTCCGCACATACTGTAAGACTCTCTCGCACACGTCTTACTGCGGCAGCATAACAAGTAGTATGAAGTCTTTCCTGCTGGAGGGGTCCGTCATTTATTAACCGCTTCACTGCCAGAGGATCTCCGTTCATCCCAGGGCGCGGGGGCTCAGCCTGAACCTCCTGCCCAAATGCTCCTCACACCTCTGGCATCCTCCGAGGCTTCCATGTCCGATGTCTGGGCAGACACGCTGGCACCAAGCTGGGTATCCCAGTGACTCACCCAGAAACATCGGTCGCGGAAAGACCCAGCTCATAATGACGTGCCAGCACATATTTGTAGCCCTGTTTCCCCTAAGGCAAGAGGCTCCGGGTGACTACCGACTGACCCTGCTGGCTCACGGGGGCTAAGCTCCGCCCAGGGGAGCCCGTGGGGTATATAATAACACTCGTGCAGCGGCCTCCACCCGAAGGGATCCCAGCGTAGTGGGCGGAGCTCCTCAGGAAACCAACAATGACTAGTTGACCACAACAACATATCATAAATGGTAAGTAGTGATTGCTAATCAGGTACAGCTACACTAGGATCAGAGAGATTTGGGGGCTCTCTGTTTCCCTGTGACTTGCCTATGATCAGAGAGATTTGGGGGACTCTCTGTTTCCCTGTGACTTGCACTAGATCAGAGCGATTTGGGGGACTCTCTGTTTCCTGTGACTTGCACTAGGATAGAGAGAATGTTGGGGGGCTCTCTGTTTCCCTGTGATTGCACTAGGATTCAGAGAGATTTGGGGGGGATCTCTGTTTCCCTGTGACTGCACTAGGATCATAGAATT
>WSYH01005062.1:34019-47473 GCA_036426205.1 Ascaphus truei | reverse complement strand
CTCTTCAGGTAAAGTAACTCCCTGCATACACACACACACGGTGCATACCCGGCTTCTGCTCATATTCTCCTTTACGGAAGGTTGCAAAATGTTCACAGCAGTTATGAGTTTCCAGTTACAATATCTGATATATTTATTCTGAGGCATGAATCTATCATGGAAACACAATTGTAATTTTAGTACAAAGCCCTACATTACTTACCCCTCTGACTCTAAGAATGCTGAAAAATAAGAGAAGACAATGACAGTTTTTTTACTCAAAGAAGTGAAAATGAGTGAAAAACATTGCCAAAAATCCAATAAACCCATCAATCCTTTAAAACTAAACCTCAAAATCTACACTTGGAAGATATGTCACTGAGTGTTTAGGATAACTGAATCTAAACAAGCGACTTGAAAGATACAACTAAGGGCCTCATTCTAGTGTCACGATGACACCAACTTTTATCAACACATTTATATTTCTGGGTACTTGATTGAACAGAACAAGTTGCAAAACAAATTGTGATTTATTTCCTTAATAGACAAACACACGACATCTGCAGAATACACTGAAAACAACACTCACTGGGATAAGGGAACGAAATAAATTGTCCTTGGAACGAAAGAAATTGTCCTTTGCTTGCAAGCGCAAGATATGCAGCCTTGGTTTTAAAAGTTATGTGGTTATGTTGTTATTAACCCCTTCACTCCTGGACTGGTTGCTACTGGGCTGGAACAAAGTCTTGCATCTTTACATCATGGATTAAAATTCAAGAATCACACTGGGGATACCTGGGGAGCCACAGTTATAGACTGCCCAAAGCTATCTTTAACATGTGGATCCAATCCCCTCGTGAGAACAAAAAAAACCACGAATAGCCAAGTTACCCACAGATCATAAGACCGGTCAAAAGGGCTGTCCGGTGGGCAGGGCACATGGGTCAGATTGACGCCCATGCCACTTAGCATACCTGGGCTACACCCATAACTTGGTGCCGCTCCGTCTGATTTTTGACCAATAAATGTCACTAGCCTGACATCTGCTGTGCATCAGTATGCCAGTATTGTATACATTATGGGTCTCTGGGTCTTTTCATAACTGACACTCTTTTAGACAGGGGGACTCTAAATCTGTGAGAGCCTTTTGAGGCTTGGTCATAAAAATAACTACAGCCCATTGAGAGCCCTTTGAGGCTTGGTCATAAAAATAGCCCCAGCTCATTCACCCATATCACAGCTGGATGTCCAAGTAATTCCTGCTTGGACTTACAAAAAAATACCTCCTGCCTTACATTTAAGATCTGCCATCATGTGTCGGTTAGAGGGTATGGCAAGCAATGCATCTTGTCTTTTACCCTTGCAGGTAGGGAATGGCCTGCAAATGGGGGATAAAAAATGGCTGGGACAGGGCAAACTCAGTAATGCATAGCAAATAAGTTTAACCCCTTCCTTCCCCATCACACCTCCACCACTAAAGACGCAGGGTCTGCCCTGACCACCCCGTCCGGTGGCTGGGCTGAACTGCCAGCTCTTGAAGTTAGTAAGTCCTGAGGGCTGTCCTGGCGGGAAAGGCCATCAGCATTACCATGCTCACTTCCCTTCTTGTGCTGAATGGTGAAGTTCCACTCCTGTAAGGCAAGACTCCAGCGCAAAAGTTTAGCATTTTCCCCCGACACTGTAACCAACTCAAAGGATTGTGGTCAGTTATTACCGTGAAATGTCTGCCATACAAATAAGGCTGTAACTTCTTTAGAGCCCACACTATGGCCAGACACTCCTTCTCAATGGTGGCATATGCCACCTCTCTGGGCAGCAGTTTGCGGCTTAGATATACTACGGGGTGCTCAACGCCCTCCTCCCCCACTTGGCTGAGTACAGCCCCAATGCCAAAGTCTGAGGCATCAGTCTGCACCAGGAACTTTTTTGCATAGTCTGGAGCGGCAAGTATAGGAGCGCAGGCAAGTGCAGTCTTTAATGCCTGAAATGAGACCTCACAGGCAGGAGACCAGACTACCAGCACAGACTGTCGCTTCTGGGTCAAGTCAGTCAAGAGTTTGGCAATGGCGCTATAGTGAGGGACAAACTTTCTGTAGTAGCCTGCGGTGCCTAGGAAAGCCATGACTTGCTTCTTGGTTTTGGGAACGGGCCACTGCACTATAGCTTCCACCTTAGCTGGTTCTGGCTTAAGGTGCCCGCCACCCACTCTGTGCCCTAGGTACAATACCTCTGCCATCCCCACTAAGCACTTGGTGGGTTTCAACGTGAGTCCCACTTCCCTAATCCTGGCTAGCACCGCAGCTACATGCACTAAGTGTGAGTCCCACGAATTACTAAAGACAGCAATGTCATCCAGGTATGCCCTTGCAAACCCTTGCATATCCTCCAGCAAGCGATTGACCAGGCGTTGAAAGGTAGCCGGTGCATTTTTCATCCTGAATGGCATCACTAGAAATTCATAGAGGCCACTTGGGGTAATAAATGCAGACTTCTCTCTAGCCTCCTGGTTCAAAGGGATCTGCCAGTACCCTTTACTGAGATCCATAGTCGTCAGATACCTTGCCCCCGCAAGTTCATCTAACAACTCATCCATGCGGGGCATGGGGTAGGCATCTGACACCGTGCCCACATTGAGCTGCCGGTAGTCCACACAGAACCGGGTGGTTCCGTCCTTCTTAGGCACCAGGACCACCGGACAAGCCCAAGGGCTCTAGGATGGTACAATTACCCCTAGGGCCAGCATCTCTTCTACCTCCCTCTCTATACTTCCCTTTACCTCTGCTGACACTCTATAAGCGTGCTTATGAGAGGTCTCAGATCCCCTGTCAGCACTTGGTGATCTGCAATGTGTGTCTTCCCTGGCTTGTCTGAGAACAGAGCCCTATACTTCTCTAGCATAGCCCTGGCTTCTGCTCTCTGCCTGACACTCAGCTGAGCCCCTATCTCCACCTGCTCTATGGTACCTCCCTGCCTAGCCTCCCCTAGGAGATCAGGCCGAGCATTGCTCGCCGGATCCCCCATCGGTGGGCTGCAAATGGCCAGCACCGACGCCACACTCGGTGCTATGTACTCCTTCAGCATGTTGATGTGATAAGTCTTATTTCTCCCTGTCTCAGCATCTACCTGTACAACATAGTTGCACTCGTTCATCTTTCGCAGTACCGGATACGGTCCCTACCAGGCAGCCATTAATTTGTTCTCCCGAATGGGCTTGAGAACAAGTACCTGCTGTCCTGGGATGAACTCTCTGCTACGGGCATTCTGATCATACCAAGTCTTCTGCTTGGTCTGAGCAGCCCTAAGGTTGTCCTGTGCCAACCCCATGAGCATCTCTAACCGGTCTCTGAGATCTGTCACATACTGAAGCACAGAAGCATCAGTAGTGGTCGTCTCCCCTTCCCATCCCTCACGTAATAGGTCCAGAGGTCCCCGTACCCTGCGACCATATAGCAGCTCAAAGGGAGAGAAGCCTGTGGATTCTTGTGGCACCTCTCGGTACGCAAACAGCAAATGCTGCTGGTGAATCTCCCAGTCTTTTGCCTCTGCCTCTATAAATGTCCGCAGCATCTGCTTCAGGGTACCATTGAACCTCTCACATAGTCCGTTGGTTTGGGGGTGGTAAGGGGTCGTGCGCTGGTGCTTCACCCCGCACGCCTCCCAGAGACACTGGAGCAATTCACTCATGAACTGCGACCCCTGATCGGTTAGGATCTCACTAGGGAAACCTACCCTAGAAAAAATGGCTAACAGAGCTTTAGCTACTGCCCTAGCATCAATACTGGCAAGCACTACCGCCTCAGGGTACCGGGTGGCAAAATCCACCACCGTGAGAATGTAGCGCTTTCCTGACCAGCTGGGAACCATGAGGGGTCCCACAAGGTCCATAGCTACCCGCTGAAAGGGTTCCCCTATTACCAGTAACGGGTTCAGGGGTGCCTTCACACGGTCACCCGCTTTACCTACTCGCTGGCAGGCATCACAGGATCGGCAGAACTCTGCCGCCTCACTGGATGCCCCCAGCCAGTAGTAACGCTGCAACAGCCGGGCTCGCGTCCTAGCGACCTCCTGATGCCCCGCTAGTGGAATGGAATGGGCTACCCGCAACAACTGCTGCCTATACTCCCGGGGTACCACTAGCTGTTTCTTCCCCGTCCATACCTCATCTAACCCGGTGGTCCCTTGCTCCCTATATAGGAGGCCGCGGTGCCACAAGAAGTAATCAGACCCCTTGCTTGGCTTAGACTCGGACGCCCGCAGTCTCATGCCCTCCAAGCTGGGATCAGACCACACCGCATCCCTAAACTGGGCACCTAACTCTGCCCCCCCCCCGGTCACATCTGAGTCAGGGGGACAGGGAACAGGTACAGGGAACAATAAGTCAGTGTCAGAAAGGGACTGAGTCTGGCTTACCGGTCTGGTCTCCGCAGAGACTACTGGAACTGTAGGTCCCAAATGCAGGGGGACAGGGGCTGGTTCTGCTGCGATCCTTGCTGACTGGCTCCTGGTGATCGCTGCAACAGGCGCCAGCTCAGTGGTAAAAACACAGGTAACATGTCCTAGGTCGTTACCCAGCAAGACCTCGGCATCTAACCCAGGCAAAACCCCCACCTCCATCATGCCACGTCCGGCACCCCAGTCCAAAAAGACCCGGGCCACCTGGAGTGACCGCGGTCCTCCGTCTGGCATGGTCACTTGCATCCCGGTGCCCGGGAGCAAATCCTCTGGCCGCACCATATCAGGGTGAACCAGAGTCACAGTGGCACCGGAGTCTAGCAAGCCGTCTGCCTGCCGGTCTCCGATGGTCACCTTCCGCAGATGCTTCTGCCGGACATCGTTGGGCTGCATCCTGACTGGAGCAACCTGATGTCCCCCGCTCTCCGCTGCTGGTCCTGAGGTGGCAAGTGCAGTCTCCCCGCTGGGCATCCCTCTGTGGGCTGGTTCCACGGCTGTACTTGGCTCCTCTGTGTGTGCCAATCGCACACAGGCGACCGGCCTCACAGCTGGTGAGCGTTCCCCCTAATGGGGTCCCTTGGACCGGTCCCGGTCCGGACAGTCTGGCCTGAGATGCCCGACCTTGTTGCAAGTGTAACACCGCCTCTCATGCTTGAACTCTGCAGCCTTGGGTGCGCTGTTTGCTGCCGCAGGCTGGTGTGTCCACGGAGGGGTAGTCTTAGTGCCCTGGACTGCGCGGACCGCTCCTTTGGGTGCTACAGGGTCCTTCATTGCAACTCGGCTGGCCACATTCTCATCTGCCATTCTCGCTGCATCCTCATAGGTCTGAGGTTTATGGTCATAGACCCATCCCCTCACATCTGTGGGAAGCTGCTGCAGCAGCTGCTCTTGAAAGAATGAGTCCAGCAGGGTATGGAATTTTGTAACCCCATTCCCCTCCACCCACTGAGTCCCGTGCAAAGCCATCCTACCGGCATAGGTGCTGTATGACTCTCCGGGGAGTACTACCCCCGTCCGGAACTTGCCCCTGTAAGATTCTGGGGTCAGGGCATACTGGGTTAGCAGCTTGCTTTTCACATGACCGTAGTCATTGGCATCCACGCATAGAATACCCATCACAGTCCGTTTGGCTTTGCCAGATAACAGTGGTCGCAGCCTGACCACCCAGTCCCTCCTTGGAATTCGGAACCGGGAACACTGCGTCTCAAAGTCATTCAGGAACGCATCGAGGTCATCTGTGCCACCCACGAACTTGCTGAAGCTGTGATGATCCGCCCGGGAAAGACCTTGTTCTCCGTTTTCAAGATAGGAGTTGTGGGTTCTTCCGAGCACTGCTGTCAGGAGCTGTACCCGCTCCGCAGTGCTAACACCCGTTCCCCATGTAGCCAGAAGTGCAGTGAGCCCAGGGACGGCACGTTCGGCAGCCGCAGCTGCTACCTCGTCCGCAACCCCTGGCGCCAAGCCACCCACGACCGGGGGGTCACTAGCACTCTCCTCATGTCCTTGCAGCCCCGGAGCTGGAGGGACCTCCTGCACTCCGGGCTGAATTGCGTCTGCTAACCAAGCAGCTACGGGGACTTGCCCCTCTGGTAGGACCCTGCGGTCCTCATGATGCTCCAAATCCTCCTCCAGTTGTGCCTTTGACCGCCCATCTGTCGGTAAGCCATACCCCGCACATTTCTCCAGGACTTTCTCTCTGGTCCACGACCTGAACCTTCCTGAGCGATCGCTCATGGTGCCTTCAGGGTATGGGTGAAGGGAAGAGGTCTCTCGTGCTCTTTAGAAGTGTGTGTCAGTTGCTACTTGTCTGAGGAGCTCACAAGCTACAAGGTCCTCACTATATTACAGAGCCCGCAGAAAACTGCAATATAGGTTCAATCAGTATCCCACCAGCTGCCACCAGTTTTTTAAAAGCCTGTCACGATGACACCAACTTTTATCAACACATTTATATTTCTGGGTACTTGATTGAACAGAACAAGTTGCAAAATAAATTGTGATTTATTTCCTTAATAGACAAACACACGACAGCTGCAGAATACACTTAAAACAACACTCACTGGGATCAGGAAGCGAAATAAATTGTCCTTGGAACGAAAGAAATTGTCCTTTGCTTGCAAGCGCAAGAAATGCAGCCTTGGTTTTAAAAGTCTTGTGGTTATGTTGTTATTAACCCCTTCACTCTTGGACTGGTTGCTGCTGGGCTGGAACAAAGTCTTGCATCTTTACATCATGGATTAAAATTCAGGAATCACACTGGGGAATACCTGGGGAGCCACAGTTATAGACTGGCCAAAGCTATCTTTAACATGTGGATCCAATCCCCTCGTGGGAACAAAAAAAACCACGAATAGCCAAGTTACCCACAGTTTATAAGGGTCAAAAGGGCTGTCCGGTGGGCAGGGCGCATGGGTCAGGTTGACGCCCATGCCACTTAGCATACCTGGGCTACACCCATAACTTGGTGCTGCTCCGTCTGATTTTTGACCAATAAATGTCACTAGCCTGACATCTGCTGTGCATCAGTATGCCAGTATTGTATACATTATGGGTCTCTGGGTCTTTTCATAACTGACACTCTTTTAGACAGGGGGACTCTAAATCTATGAGAGCCTTTTGAGACTCTGTCATAAAAATAACTACAGCCCATTGAACGCCCTTTGAGGCTTGGTCATAAAAATAACTACAGCCCATTGAGAGCCCTTTGAGGCTTGGTCATAAAAATAGCCCCAGCTCATTCACCCATATCACAGCTGGATGTCCAAGTAATTCCTGCTTGGACTTACAAAAAATACCTCCTGCCTTACATTTAAGATCTGCCATCATGTGTCGGTTAGAGGGTATGGCAAGCAAAGCATCTTGTCTTTTACCCTTGCAGGTAGGGAATGGCCTGCAAATGGGGGATAAAAAATGGCTGGAACAGGGCAAACACAGTAATGCATAGCAAATAAGTTTAACCCCTTCCTTCCCCGTCACATCTAGTAGCTCCGATGATTTTGATGAACGGTTTGGCATATTCCCGCCGAACGGTTTGGCATATTCCCGCCGAACGGTTTGGCATATTCCCGCCGAACGGTTTGGCATATTCCCGCCGAACGGTTTGTCATGTTCCCGCCGAACGGTTTGGCATATTCCCGCCGAACGGTTTGGCATGTTCCCGCCGAACGGTTTGTCATGTTCCTGCCGAACGGTTTGGCATATTCCCGCCGAACGGTTTGTCATGTTCCTGCCGAACGGTTTGGCATATTCCCGCCGAACGGTTTGTCATATTCCCGCCGAACGGTTTGTCATATTCCCGCCGAACGGTTTGTCATATTCCCGCCGAACGGTTTGTCATGTTCCCGCCGAACGGTTTGTCATGTTCCCGCCGAAACGTTTTCAGTCCCCGCGAACGTTTTGTCCATTTTCCCCGCGGTCGAACTGCATTTTTTTCAGATTATATCCTGCTCCGTCACGAACGTTTCTCCATATTCCCCGCAGACGTTTCTCATATTCCTTTCCCGCCGACGGTTTGGCATATTCCCGCTACCCCTCCGACCGTGTTGGCATATTCCCTCCTTCCCGCCGAACTGTTTTGGCATATTCTCCCGCCCGCGAACGGTTTGGCCATATTCCCGCCTCCCGTCGTAGCTGGGGGTGTTGTCATGTTCCCCGCCGAACGTTGTCATGTCCCGCCGAACGGTTTGTCATATCTCCCGCCGACGGTTTGGATATTCCCGCCGCCGAAACCGGTTTTCATGTGCCCGCCAACGGTTTGTCATGTTCCCGCCCGCGACCGGTTTTGTCATATTCCTTTCCTGCCGAACGTTGGATATTCCTCCGAACGGTTTGGCATATTCCCCCGAACCGTTTCTCATTTCCCGCCTAACGGTTTGGCATATTCCCGCCGAACGGTTTGTCATGTTCCCGCCGAACGGTTTGTCATATTCCTGCCGAACGGTTTGGCATATTCCCGCCGAACGGTTTGTCATGTTCCTGCCGAACGGTTTGGCATATTCCCGCCGAACGGTTTGTCATGTTCCCGCCGAACGGTTTGGCATATTGCCGCCGAACGGTTTGTCATGTTCCCGCCGAACGGTTTCTCATGTTCCCGCCGAACGGTTTGTCATATTCCTGCCGAACGGTTTGGCATATTCCCGCCGAACGGTTTGTCATGTTCCTGCCGAACGGTTTGGCATATTCCTGCCGAACGGTTTGAAATTTGAGTTATCTCGGTATTCAGAAAGAATCTGAACCCAACTGAAACCGAGCGTCAGTAAAATGCCTAAACCGCTCGGGACCGCACAAATACTCATCTCAGGCGCACTCACAGGTCTCCCTGTGCGATCTGACTGCAGAGCTGCACAGAGAGAGACGCCTCTACCTGCGCATATCTCGCCAGCGATCGCAGTGTTGTAATAAAAATGTTAATTCTAGTGTACGAGAGCAAGGGGTCTCCGGAGAAGAACCTCATTGGTTTTAGGTCCGGGGACCCCTGCTTTGCCCAGATACAGGAACGTAACAAAGAAGAAATCGCAGAGCACTGACGGATGTGTTAAACTCAAATTTATTGAAGCCAGAAACACAAAGTTTCGACAATGCGATCTTTCTCAAGTGATATAAAGTGATCTGGTGGGGATATAAAATGGATAACACAGGACATTGTCAATATACCACTTTATATCACTTGAGAAGATCGCTTCAATAAATTAGAGTTAACAAATCCGTCAGTGCTCTGCGATTTCTTCTTTCTTACGTTCCTGGGTGTGCTGCAGGCTTTCATCCATTCGTAGGAGCACCGCTAATTGTATCACCTTTTTTGGATTTTTTATTGTTGGTGTGCAGCATTTACCATTATTCTTGCCAGATATGGGGTGCCGTATCTCCTATGCATTTAAATACCCCGGTCACATGACGCGGGGCATTAAAACATTGCATGTGGTTACAGGCACCCCATAACAGGGCCTGTATCTCGGGAAGTAGAGGGTCCCCGGACCTAAAACCAATGAGGTTCTGCTACGGAGACCCCCTGCTCACGTACACTCGTATTAACATTTTAATTAAAACAGCTTAATTACCTTAGCGGCTAGCCACTAAGGCAATTAAGAGATTAAGCTTCAAAAGCCTGTTTATTGGGGGCAGAGGGGGTGGACGAAGGAGGTAATAGCCCCAGGGTGGGCGGTTAGGCCATGAAGGGTGCAGGAGGAATTAACCCCATTCACTACTACCATGCGGTGGAAATATGGTAATGAAGGGGTTAACCAGTCCCACTACCCCCCCCCCCTCCGTAGGCCTAATCACCACCCTTGGTGCAACTATTCCCTTCATCCACCCCCTCTGTCCCCAATAAACATTAAAAAACACAACAACCCTAGGCCAGGAATCCCCAGGCTAGAGTTGAGGCCCTGACTTCCCACTAGTGAGGGTGGGTGGTCACAGGGACAGGCCCTAGGATAGGGACCTGTCACATAAGAGAAGGAGAAGGAGCTCTGCGTGTAGGGAGGCAAGTAGCCCCTACATTAGGCCCTATACCCCAGGCCCAGTTAGACCCTGAGTCATTGAAAGGTTGGAGCTGCTACAGGGACATGCCCTAGATAGGGAACGGATCCCCTCAGCAGTCAGGTGTGTTATAAGATAGTCAGGGACACAGCTGTGTGCACGTGGCCTTGCAAGTTTGGTCTGGGAACAGACCTCTTCAGGAAAGAGACAGTCTTCTCGGTGGGAGCGTCTGGCGGGACATCACCCCAGCAGAGGCAGGTTTCATCGCAGGATCAGCGGATCCTTTGCGAAGATTCATCATACCGAGTGTGGACACACTCGGCAGGTACAGTCACCAAGTGCACCACCATTACCGGTACCACACAGGCACTGATCACGCCTAAGGTTGCATAACTCTTGGGACACTTGGGACTCAGGGAATAAGGTGTGGGGTACAAGGCCCTGCGAGGTGTGTGGCTAGTTGTGTCTTCAGTGGGTGGAGTGATAAGATATTATCATAGAGTTATGTCAGTACATTAGAGCGTTAAGAGATATGTTATGTTCAGTAAAGCCCTTTGCTATTTCACATCCAGTGTATGTGTTCATTTGTATGTGTCCTGCGAGGAACAACTCCCGCTCTGCTGGGAGCCATCACAGGTGGAGGCGCTGCACCATATAGTAGTAGTAAGAGTAATTCACCCCAGATTCCCCGTGGCAGAAGCTCAGCCCTCCTGGTTGCCAAACAGGTACAGCACCACACTGATAAGTAGTCAGATACACCTACCCACCTCAATCTCACTTAGAGATCTATGCACTAAGCTCCGAGCTTTCGCGCTGGCCTGAAAAAAATTAGCACGTCCGATAAAAAACGAAATCCAAGATGGCCAGCGTCACATGGTATTTCAGCCAATCAGATTGTGGAATTGGTTCCCACGATCTGATTGGCTGAAATACCATGTGACACTGGCTTTGTGAAGTCATCTTAAAGGCAAATGAAGCACAGCCATTCTGATTGGCTGGCATCATTCCCTTTAAGTGACGTCATGTCAAAAACAAAATTAAAGTCGGAACATGGTTTGAACAGCCAATCAGGTGACTGTTAACCATTTTGAGGCTAAATGTGACGTCACAAGCCCTATTTAAGGCCGTGACGCCTCATTTGAGCCCAAGAAGCCGACGAGACAGCATCGGCTGGGATTTAACATGGGGTATTTTGGATTGACAGATGAAGAAAGAAGATAAAGAAGAACAAGAAATGGTGACAGATGAAGATAGAAGAAGGTGATTAAAGAAAGAAAAAAGAAGATTGGGGTACCTGATCCGGATCTTCATGGCGGATGGCATCGGATGCTGTTGGAGGCCTTCAAGGTACGTGAGCTTCCTGTTTCCCTGGGAGTCGGAGGGCCACCTCTTCTAATGGTAAGTAATATATTGAATGTTAGTAAATGTCTTTTTTTACAGGTTTTCTCATTGGATGTGATTGTTGATTTTTTGGGGGAGGCAGATTGACTGATAATATATTAATCTGTACCACTTTAGGGTACAGATTAATACATTATTATTACAATATTTGGGGGGCATTTCTGGCTTGGTATTGCTGTTGGTTTTTTTAATGTCAGTTTCTTATGTGGATGTCATTGTTTGTTTTTTTTCTGCTTAATGGTAATAAAATGTTTGTAGTTAATGTTGTATTATGTTGGCTAATGCGTTTTATGGTTCTTTCAGAGATTGTTTGAATGTATTTATTTGTCTTTTAATGGTTACATTCATTAATGTTGTTGTAATTAATTGGTTTGATTGGTTAGTGTTACTATTCATTTTGAGTTGGTTTAGGAATTAATTGGTTTCATTGGTTAATGGTTTAATTAATTCATTGTTGATGTTGTTACTGCTTTTATTCATTGGATTAGCTGGCTACTGTTTTTATTGACTTTATTTAGGTATGCTAATGCAGTGTTTAATAATGGGCAAATAATCTATTATCCATATCTGGATAATAGTTATTTTGCACATTATTGTACTGTATGTGTTAGGGGGGTGTATTTAGTTAGAAATAATGTTTAGTATTTTTGTTGGCACAACATTGGTACCGCAGGCCCGCGGGTACCCGGGACTCCCGCGCGACCCCCGGCCTCCCTCGGGGACCCCTGCGGGGTCAGCAGGGGACACCCGCGCGACCCCCGGCCTCCCTCGGGGTCAGCCGGGGACACCCGCCAGCCTGTTGTATGGGTTTTGCGCATGCAAAAAGGTAAACAAAGAATTTTTTCTAAGTCCAGCTTTTTTTATCACCTGCCTTTAGCTGGTGAGCTTTATTCAGCGCAACTTTCACGTACGATCAGTTTGCGTTGCTTACTGAATCCCGCAGAAGGGCAGGATTCAGCGCAAACAGCTGATCGTACTAGCAAAGTTGGACTTTGAAAAAATTTCAAGAAAAAGCCCATTTTAGAGCGCAAAGTGCCTGTTTGCGCGGCTTAGTGCATAGCGCTCGGCGGAATTTCTCGTTCTAAAAGCACTTTGCGCTGTTAAAATGACTTATCACTGCTTAGTGCATAGCCCCCTTAGGGTTGGGGTAAGAGGGCTACATACAGAAGAAAGAAAGATAATTCTGTATGTTAGGAATTAGCCTATTTTGCTTGACAACAGAACTGTGACGTATACAGACAACATATAAGTTAGTGTAGAGAACTGACAGGTAGAACAGAGAACAGAGCAGACAGAGAGACATTAGCAAGACTTAAATTGGTACTCTATTTGGTGGTGTGTATACGCAAGCATATAACTAAGAATTGTGCTCTGCTTTATTATGGATTTCTTTACTATTGTTATTCTTGTATTACTGAGTACTGTATTGTTGTATACAATAAATCATAGCTATTACTTTTAAGGAGACCCCCTGCTCACGCACACTATGAATAAAAATAAAATGTAAGCAGCTTCATTACCTTAGAAGCTATCCGCTAAGGCAGTGATTCCCAACCTTTTTTGTTTGGAGGAACCCTTGAAGTATTTAATACAATTTTGAGGAACCCCTATCTGGATGACACGTCATCATCCTCATATGTCTCCCCCCATCACCCCTCAACATCATCATCCTCATATCTCCCCAAGCACCCTTCATCGTCGTATATATCCCCCCAGCACTCCTTATCATCCTCATATATCTACCCCAGAACCCTTTATCATCATCATCATCATCATCATCATCATCATCATCATCATCATCATNNNNCAATCAATCATCATCACATCAATATCTCCAAGATCATCATCATCATCATCATCATCATCATCATCATCATCATCATCACCATCATATCTCCCCAAGCACCCCTCATCATCATCATAATATATCTCTCCCCAGCACCCTCATCATTCTCATATATCTCTCCCCAGCACCCCTCATCATCCTCATATACCCACACCATGCAACTCACATCACCCTCCCCCTGCATCTCACATCGTCCCTCCTCTGCATCTCACATCCTCCCCCCTGCATCTCGCATCGTCCCTCCTCTGCATCTCACATCCTCCCCCCTGCATCTCACATCCTCCCCCCTGCATCTCAC
>WSYH01005062.1:10250-32843 GCA_036426205.1 Ascaphus truei | reverse complement strand
CTTGAGGCGGCAGCGGGAGGCTTGAGGCGGCAGCGGGAGGCTTGAGGTGGTGAGGACTGCAAAGCTCTTGTGCAGAAACCGGAATTGCCGGGCTGCTAGAGCGTGCTCCTACGGAGGAGGAGGGAGGAGGAGGGAGAAGGAATGAAGGGGGAGAGCCAGAGGGGAAATCCAGGAAAGCCATTGTGCATCGCAGTGAGTGCAGGCGGCTAGGCGGAACCCCTGGGACTGCTCCACGGAACCCCAGGGTTCTGCAAAACCCTGGTTGGGAATCACTGCCCTAAGGTAATGATTTTTGATTTGGTGGGGGGGTGGTGTTTGATACTAGTGTGCTGGGGCAAGGGGTCTCCAGAGCTGAACAAAGTTGTTTTCAGCCTCGGGGCCCTCCTACTTCCCGAGATACAGACCCCGTTATGGGCTGCCGGTATCCCCGCCATGTAAAAATCCTGTGGGTCACATGACCGTGGGATTTTCTTCGAAAGTAGGGGGTCCCCAGACCTGAAATCCACGCAGTCGCCTGTTGAGGCGCGCAGGTAGAGTGACTTATTCAGCCTATCTCTTCCTGTGCGGCTCTTACAGACAAGTAGACCCCTGGGACCCTGCTGTGTTAATCCGATGGGTCATTTAGTCTGCAGCGGACCTTCTCAGACGACCACGCGGCGTGTTTTACCCCAATAAACGATTGGATAACGGCCGCTGCCTCTGTATTACTCTCGAACTCATCATTATTATTATTATTATTATTATTATTAATGTACTTATGATATCCTATGATAAGGATGTAAGGCCTTTTTCTACAGATACAACTTTGTAATAGGATGCTTTTTATTTAGTGTGAGAATATAATCCTGTTGCAAAACAGTATTCTTGGCCAAAAGGTGTGACCCCCATCACACAAGCACCTATACACCACAACAATAAAATAATAAATAATAATAAAAAGCCTCGACTACACATCAATACAATTATTCTAACACCAAAACTGCAAACGTATACAAATTATATTATACCAAAATACTAGAATACAATAAAATACACACCTTCACCCTGGCAGGGGTAAGTAGAACTTTTATTTACTTTATAGTGGTGGGTGATTAGGCTTACCATGGGGGGTAGCGGGACTAGTTAACCCCTGGATTTTTGGGGGTAGAGGAGGTGGGTAGTAGAGCTGTTGTGTTTTTGAATGTTTATTGTGGGTTGTGGGGGTTGGTGAAGGTGGCATTTGGCCCACGTTGGGTGTTTATGCCTACGGGGTGGGTAGCGGGAGGGTTAACCCCTTCATTACCTTAGCAGTATTAACCACTAAGGTAATGAAGGGGTTAATCCCTCCCGCAACCCCCCCCCCCCCCCGCAAGGCCTAAACACCCACCATGGGCCAAATTCCCCCTTCACACACCCCTGCTACCCACAATAAACCTAGCACTGGTAGTTAATACCTTCATTGCCTTAGCGGTTAGCCGCTAAGATAATGAATCTGCCTGGAAATGCATTAGTATTGCATCGGATTGATGCCGGAGGTCTCCGGACTCATCTGACATACCTAGGGTGTGGGAGGGCGGATTACATGTACTGGGTGGTGCGTACCTGCGTGGAACAGGAGGGCCTGAGTCTCCCGCGGTGGTGTGGGGGATAACAGGACCAGGCTTCTGGGGTAGAAGCCTCCATTCTCTTAGTGGTGGTGCAGCGCCTCCATCCTCTATACCTTCCCAGGCTATGGGGTATGACCCGTATAGAAGAGTGACCCCTGGTCCCAGGGTGGATGCTCCAGAATCACACAACAGTCTTTAGTAAAAGGTAATGTCTCTCTTTATTTCTCCGAGCCGCGCCCGGCAGTAGTAGCAGCAAGCAGCTGCAACAACAACAGCAATCTCCACCGCACACACGACCCTCCACTCTGTACAGGCCTTTCCTCCTCTCGTTCCCTCCAAGTGTGCACTCCGACAGGATGGACTGTGGTGGGGCCTCAATACCCCACTGCCCACCCCAGAGGCTATCCTCTGGGTGGGGGATGGATTCTCCCCATCACCCCCTCATCGGGGTGAGGGGCATTGGTCCACCTGAACTCGGCTCGCTCTCCAAATGTAATAGGCCAGAGTTCTCTCTTGCTTGCTCCCAGGACGGAGCTTGGTCTACTCCTCCAACTCCCAGGACAGAACAGCGCAAGAGCCGGATGAGAACAGCTCAAGAGCCGTATCAGAACAGACTGTCACTTACAGGAACTGGCTGCTAAATAGAGGCAGCCCCACCTCTCATGATGTCAGCAAGACCTCCCCTCTGTCTCACGCCTGCAGCAGAGTCAGGGGCCTGCATCTATCACTCAGGGCAGGGCTTGAAAGGGGAAAAACCCATGATTACTACTGGTGCCTGCACTTAACAGGACTTACCACAGTAGGAGGAAGATATGTATAGCCTGTGCTGTTTACAGGGGGCTACATATGTGTATAAGCTCTGTGGCTTATTTTATCCTGGCTTTAATCTGATGCAGGAAAAAATGCATTTATTTTTCAAAGTCCTGCTCGCAGATCCCATCTCGCCTCTCTTGGGCTGGCGAGATGAATCTTTGATAAAAACGCATTTCCAGAGCTCCAATTATTTCATCGGTGCTACTAGAATAGCGTTATATCAGAAAAAATGCGATGTCCAGATATTTTGCTGCACCCGCGTGGTGTGCTTGTCCAGGAGTGAAAAATCGACCAAAAAAGGCCTTCCCCGCGCGATCTAACCAACTAACTGAGGCTTTCAGAATAGCTACCTAGCAAAAGTTTGCGATAGCTTCTCCAAAGCCACGATAAGTTGATTATCGGAGCTACTAGAATGAGGCCCTAAGGCAGGCCTGCACAACTCCAGTCCTCGAGGGCCGCAAACAGTCATACTGAGCCACTAATTGAGCCAGCTGTGCTGAAGTAGGGATATCCTGAAAACCTGGCCTGTTTGCAGCCCTCGAGGACTGGAGTTGTGCAGGCCTGACCTAAGGGCTGTTCTACAGAGGGGGCGCACGGCAGTGAGCGATTGCCGACCGACACAAATACGGAGACACACACAAAGAGAGACACACTGAGAGACACACAGAGACACACACACAGAGACAAACACACACAGACACACACACACAAAGACACACACATACAAAGACACACATACAGACAGAGACACACACAGAGACACACAAATACAGAGACACACACACCTAGACACACACACCCAGACACAGAGACACACACACACACACAGAGACACACACACAGAGACACACACACACAGACACACACACACCAGAGACACACACAGAGACATATGCACACATACACAAGGAATGCACAGTTACTGTAACTATAGAAGTGCAAATAGCTAAAACAAGGTGTGTGTGCTGCGCACGCTCGTTCTAAGTCAAACTTCTTTGCATTTTGGCACTGACATTGTGTCTTGAATTTTAGAATTTTAATTGAAAACATCCCCATCCCAAGACCAAGTACAATTTCTGTGACAAAACAGTGACCAAAGAAGTGTTACATAAAATGCGCGTGATCGGCACACACACACTTTTTTTCTTTTCTAAAAGACCACCACAATATAAAATGTGCGGGACCACATGTACAGCAGGAGGTCCGTCCTAAGCAGCGCAAAGTCCTGAAGAAGGAGACGGTTGGGTTGTTTTCCAGCTAGACGTACAGTAAGGTTGGCAGGCAGAGCAATAACATGTATGTAATCATTTTACAAGTGAGTTACTGGCCCACAAAAACAATGTGCAGGTTGATAAAAAGCCTCAGAGCAAATAGCTACTGTACCTTCCTGATTATACATTTCTGTATATTTATAGGCGGGAATACAACTGTATGATTATCACGTTATAGCAAAGTAGGAAGGCAGCCTGTACTGGCATTTACCTGCATACTCCAATCTCACACAATACATACTGTACATACCGGCTTTAGTCTTCCAATCACCTCCCCTGCACCGTCCCAGACATTGCGCCCAGGTGTACACAATAGCTGAAAACTTGACATGATTTGTCTTTTCCAGGTGCAGATTGGATGCCACACCGACAACCTAAAAAATTGTGAGACTATGTGTCGTCCCCCTGTGATTACACAGACAGTGCCCATCAATAAGGAAAAGCTGACCGTGCACAGCCTGTGGGGCGGCCTCATCTATATAACCCTACCCGCACACACTCGGCTGGGAAAATTCCACGTGTCTATTGAAGGTGCACAGAGGGCTCCGGTCTTCCAGAAGGGTAATCACGCCTTGTTGTCTTGCCTAGAAACCACCATGAAGAACTTTATATAGTATTGCAAATACAAATAGCACTTCTAGGCCCACTCGCATGTCTCCGGCAGGTCTGCACCCTGTGTTTCCCCTTATCTCTTAGCATACAATGCTTCCAATTCAGCAAGGGATTCTGGGAAATGACATGCAAACGAACACGTAGTGTCACCTTTTACTTCATGTCCTTTTTAACATGGACCCCTGTAAGCTTCTGCCTGCCGTAATACACAGCTTTCCAGCACAGCCGCGGTTACAGAATTGCACAGCCATTAAACCGCCCAGACCCAATGAATTTTAGTGGGGAATGGATGGATTTGGTCTAAACAATCCGCAGAAAAAGGATTTGGACTGGTTCATCCATCTCTAATACCAAATAAAGACAAAGAAATGCAAGCAAATACAGAAGGTAATGAGGGCCCTGATCGTGAGAGGGAAAAAGGGGCAGTGACTCAGGAGAGAGTGTGACTCAGGAGAGAGTGTGCCTCAGGAGAGTGTGCCTCAGGAGAGAATGTGCCTCAGGAGAGAGTGTGACTCAGGAGAGAGAGTGTGCCTCAGGAGAGAGTGTGCCTCAGGAGAGAGTGTGACTCAGGAGAGAATGTGACTCAGGAGAGAGTGTGACTCAGGAGAGCGTGTGCCTCAGGAGAGAGTGTGCCTCAGGAGAGAGTGTGCCTCAGGAGAGAATGTGACTCAGGAGAGAGTGTGACTCAGGATAGAGTGTGCCTCAGGAGAGAGTATGCCTCAGGAGAGAGTGTGACTCAGGAGAGAGAGTGTGCCTCAGGAGAGAGTGTGCCTCAGGAGAGAGTGTGCCTCAGGAGAGAGTGTGCCTCAGGAGAGAGTGTGCCTCAGGAGAGAGTGTGCCTCAGGATAGAGTGTGCCTCAGGAGAGAATGTGCCTCAGGAGAGAGTGTGCCTCATCCTAAATTGTCCAGGAATAGAGTTGAGCCTCGAGAGAGATCACATGGCCTCAGGATAAAACTGAAAAATTGTGGACTCAGAGAGAGTGGTACCTCCGGCGAGAGTGTGGCCTCAATAGAGAGTGTGCTCAAGAGAGTGTGCCTCAGGGAGAGATGTGACTCAGGATAGAGTGTGCCAGGATACGTGTGCCGTCATGAGAGAGTGGCCTCACGGAAGAGTTATCAGTCTAAGAGAAGTGTCTCAGGATAGAGTAGTGCCTCACGGAGAGAAGTGTGCCTCATGGATGAATTGTAGAACTCAGGAGAAGTGTGCCTCATGGATAAGTGTGCCTCAGATAGAGTGTGCCTCAGGAAGAGTGGACTCAATAGATATATGAGTGTGCCCTCAGAGAGAGTGTGCTCAGGATAAGTGGGGCCTCAGTAGAGAGTGTGCCTCAGGAGAGAGTGTGACTCAGGATAGAGTATGCCTCAGGATAGAGTGTGCTCAGGATAGAATATGCCTCAGGAGACAGTGTGCCTCAGGATAGAGTGTGCCTCAGGAGAGAGAGCTGCCTCAGGATAGAGTGTAGACTCAGGATAGGAGTGTTGCCTCAGAGAGTGGTGCCTCAGAAGAGAGATGTGCCTCAGAGAGACAGTGTGTCGCTCAGGATAGAGTGTGCCTCATGAGCGAGTGTTACTCAGGAATAAAGAGTGTGCCTCAGGATAGATGTGCTCAGGAATAAATATGCCTCAGGAGACAGTGTGGCTCAGATAGAGTTGCCCTCAGGAGAGAGAGCCTCAGGAGAGAGTGCTGTCACTCAGAAGTGTGTCCTAAGTTGCCTCAGGAGAGAGTGTGCCCAGGAGAGAGTGTGCTCAGAGAGAGTGTGCCCTCGGAGAAGTGTCCTCAGGAGATTGGCTCAGGATAGAGTAGTGCATCAGAGATAGTGTGCCTCAGAGAGAGTGTGCCTCAGGAGAGAGTATGCATCAGGATAGAGTGTTGCCTCAGGAGAGAGTGGTGCCTCAGGAAAAAGTGTGCCTCAGGAGAGAATGTGCCTCAGGATAGGTGTGCCTCAGGAGAGATGTGCGCCTCAAGGATTGCCTCAGGAGTGTGCCTCAGAGAGAGATGTGCCTCGAGAGAGTGTGCCTCAGGAGAATTGCTCATTTTAGGTGTGCCTCAGTTAGAAGTGTGCCTCAGGAGAGAGTGTGCCTCAGGAAGAGTTTGCCTTCAGGAGAGTGGTGCCTCATGATAGTGATAAGAGTGTGCCCTCAGGAGAGAGTGTCCTCAGGAGAGTGAGCCTCAGGAGAGAGTGTGCCTCAGTAGAAGTGTGCCCAGGAGAGTGTGCCTCAGGAGAGAGTGGGCCTCCGGAAGAGTGTTGCCTCAGTATAGAGTGTTCCTCATGAGAGATGTGCCTCAGGATAGAGTGCCGCCTCAGGATAAGAGTGCGCCTCATGAGAGAGTGATGCCTCAAGAGAGAAGTTGTGTCATCAGGAGAAGAGAGTGCCTCAGTGAGAGGTGCCACGAGAGAGTGTGCCTCAGGAGAGAGTATGCCTCATAGAGAGTAGATGCCTCTGAGAGAGTGTGCCTCGGGATAGAGTTTGCCTCGGATAGAGTGTGCCTCGGGTAGAGTGTGCCTCGTGGAACAGGAGTGTGTGTGCCTTGGATGAGTTGCTCTGGGATAGAGTGCGCCTCAGTAAATGCGCGCATGAGAATGTGCCTCAGGAGAGAGTATGCCTCAGGATAGAGTGTGCCTCGGAAGAGTGTGCCTCGGAGAGAGGTGTCGCCTCGATAGAGTGTGCCTCGATAGAGTGTGCCTCAGGAAGATGTGCCTCATGAGGATGTAGCCATTGCAGGCGGAGTGTGCCATCGGGATACGCCAGTGTGCCTCAGAGAGATGTGTGCCTCAGGAGAGAGTGTGCCTCATGAGAGAGTGTGCTTCATGAGAGAGTGCCTCATAGAGAGTGTGCCTCGGAAGAGGAGTGTGCTCGGGAGAGATGTGCCCGTGATAGAGTGCGCCTCAGGATAGAGTGCGCCTCGGATAGTAATCAATCCTCAGATATAGTGTGCCTCAGGATAAAGTGTGCCTCAGGATAGAGTATGTCCATCAGGATAGAGTGTGCCTCAGGTATAGAGTTGCCTCAGTTAGAGGTGCTCATGAGACAGTGGCATCAGATAAGATTGTGCCATCAGGATAGAGTTTGCCTCAAGGATAAAGTTATGCATCAGGATAGAGTATGCTCAGAAGAGAGAGTATGCCTCAGAGGAGAGTGTGCCTCAGAGAGAGTGTCCTCCTCAGGAGATATGCGAGAACCTCCGGGATAGAGTGCGCTCGGATAGATGTGTGCCTCAGGATACAGTGTGCCCAGGAACAGTGTGCCCATGAGTAGTTGTGCCTCAGGAGAGTGTGTGCCTCAGAGAGTGTGTGCCTCAGGAGAGTGTGTGCCTCAGGATAGAGTGTGCCTCAGGTTAGAGTGCGCCTCAGGCTAGAGTGTGCCTCAGGTTAGAGTGCGCCTCAGGCTAGAGTGCACCTTACAATAGAGTGTGCCTCAGGAGAGAGTGTGCCTCAGGATAGAGTGTGCCTCGGAGAGAGTGTGCCTCAGGAGAGAGTGTGTCTCGGGATAGAGAATGCATCAGGAGATAGTGCGCCTCAGGATAGAGTGTGCCTCAGGATAGAGTGCGCCTCAGGATAGAGTGTGCCTCAGGATAGAGTGCGCCTTAGGATTGAGTTCGCCTCAGGTTAGAGTGCGCCTCAGGATAGAGTGTGCCTCAAGATAGAGTGTGCCTAGGATAATGTGCGCCTCAGGATAGAGTTCGCCTCATTAGAGTGCGCCTTCAGGTAGATTCGCCTCAGAAGATGTGCCTCATTGAGTGCGCTCAGGTTAGATGCGCCTCAGGATAGAGTTCGCCTCAGGTTAGAGTGCGCCTCAGGTTAGAGTGCGCCTCAGGATAGAGTTCGCCTCAGGTTAGAGTGCGCCTCAGGTTAGAGTGCGCCTCAGGATAGAGTGTGCCTCAGGATAGAGTATGGTCCCGCCACACAGCTGAATCTATTAAGGTGTGACGATGTGGAAGTTAGGGGGTGTTAGATGGAGTTTTGTCCAAGCGCATCGCTGGTTCCAGAAGGGTGGGAGGGGATGGATGTTAGGGGTGTGTAAGGTAGGCTTTGCTAAAACGTGATTTCTCAGGGAGCTTGTAACAGTCTGGAAGCTGAGGAAGAGTGTGATGGAACATTGATAATTCCGAGAGAGGTTTACAGGCGGTAAATCTTATAGGCGGAATGAACATAAAAAGGTAAAAAGGGAAGACAAGGCATCGGTAAAGGGCAGAATGGAGGGGACATTTAGGGGTAAATTTGGGGATGGGGGCTGAGATGTAACGGGGGCAGCTCTGGTAGCTTTGTAAGTCAGATCTAGGAATTATAATTTAATGATAATATTGGAAGCCAGTGTAGGGATTTGCATAGTGGAAATGCTGAACTGCACAGGTGAGTGAGGTACAGAACTGCAGAGTAAGTGAAGTCGCAAGAGGTATGACAGAACTGAGGTAGGTACAAAACTGGAAGGTGAGTGAGTACAGACTGAGAAAGGTGAATGAGGTGACACAGAACTGGAGAGGTGAGTGATGTACAGAACTGCAAGAGGTGAGTGAGGTACAGAACTGAAAGAGGTGAGTGAGGTACAAACTGCACGAGGTGAGTGAGGTACAGAACGTCACATGTGTGAGGTACAGAACTGCAGAGGTGAGTGGGTCAGATGGAGGTGTGCAGTGATGCTACAGAATTGCAGAGGGTGAGTGAGTAACAAACTGGAAGATGAGTGAGGTACAGAACTGCCAGAGGTGAGTGAGTACAGAACTGGCAACGGTGATGAGGTACAGAACTGCAGAGGTGAGTGAAGTACAGAACTGGAGATTGAGTGATGTAAAATGGAGAGGTGAGTGAGGACAGAACGCAAGTGTGAGTGAGGTACAGAACTGCACAGGTGAGTGAGTACAGAACTGCAGAGGTGAGTGAGGTACAGAACTGCAGAGGTTAGTGAGGTACAGAACTGCAGAGGTGAGTGAGGTACAGAACTGCAGAGGTGAGTGAGGTACAGAACTGCACAGGTGAGGGTACAAGTGCAAGGTAGTGAGGTACAGACTGCACAGGTGAGTGAGGTACAGAACTGCAAGGTGAGTGAGGTACAGAACTGCACAGAGGTGAGATGAGGTACAGAACTGCAGAGGAGGTGAGGTACAGAACTGGAGGTGAGTGAGGTACAGAACTGAGAGGTGAGTGAGGTACAACTGACAGAAGGGAGTGAGGTACAGACTGCACATGTGAGTGAGGTACCGAACTTCAACAGGTGAGTGAGTACAGAACTGCATGAGGTGAGGTACAGAACTGCAGAGGTGAGTGAGGTACAGACTGGAAGAGTGAGTGAGGTACAGAACTGCAGAGGTGAGTGAGGTACAGACAGACAGGATGAGTGAAGGTACAGAACTGCACAGGTGAGTGAGGTACAGAACTGCACAGTGTGTGAGGAGTTCAGATGACGGTACAGAACTGCAGAGGTGAGTGAGGTACAGAACGATGAGAGGTGAGTGATGTACAGAACTGGAGAGGTAAAAAAAGAGTGAGGTACAGAACTGACACAGGTGAGTGAGGTACAGAACTGCAGAGGTTGAGTGAGTTCACAGAACTGCACAGTGAGTGAGGGTACAGAACTGAGAGGTGAGTGAGGTCAGAACTGCACAGGTGAAGTAGGTACAACTGAGAGGTGAGTGAGGTACAGAACGCACAGGTGAGTGAGTAAAATGAGAGGTAGTGAGGTCACAGAACTGCAGAGGTGAGTGAGGTAAGAAACTGCAGAGGAGTAGGTACAGAACTGCAGCAGGTGAGTGAGGTACAGAACTGCAGAGGTGAGTGAGGTACAGAACTGCAGAGGTGAGTGAGGTACAGAACTGGAGAGGTGAGTGAGGTACAGAACGGTCCATGAATCTGGCAGCATTATTTTAAAATAAAAATGTAGAATTTGATGGATGATACAGTAAGAACCACTTAACCATTTCCTATCTGCTGTAAAACATCAGACACTATCTGATCCTCTGTTTTCTTTTGTATTTAGGCTCACATTTAGGGACAGTTCACTAAGCAGTGATAACTGCTTTTAAGTCAGCTAAATGGCTTTTAAGACCGATACTGCCTGCTGTGCGAGTCACAAAGCAGTGATAACAGTGCAGTATTCACCAAAAAAAGTCTGTGATAAAAAACTGGTCCGATCAGGCATAAGATGGGAAACCCGCTGTTTTTTGCCAGTCAGTGCGATTCACAAAGCAGTGATAAGTGTATCGTACTGGGGAAAAATCAGCATTTCTTTTCACCAGCTAAAGGCTGGCGCAGAAGAGATGGAGTCAGGAATAAAAGCATTGTTTATGTGTTTTTAAGCACAGAATGAATACAAGAGGCCGGCGAGTGTCCCCGGGTGGTTTCCACGGGTGTCCGGGGGTCCTCGGGTGATCTCTGTGGGTGTCCGAGGGCCTCCAGGTTGTCCCCACTGGTGTCTGGGGGCCTCAGGTGGTCCCCATGGTTGTCCGTGGGCCCCATAGCGGTCCACGGGTGGTCCTCACGGGTGTCTGAGTGTCCTCGGGTGGTCCCCACGGGTGTCTGGGGGCCCTCAGGTGGTCCCTGCAGGTGTCCAGGGGCCCTCGGATTGTCCCCGTGGGTGTCCGGGGGTCCCCGCTGGCCTGCAGTACCAATCCTGTGCCCAAAAAACACAACAGCCAATACTTTGAAATAAATACACCCCCTTCCCCCCCCTAACACATACAGTACATTAATGGTCAAAATTACTACTATCCAGATATGGATAATAGTGCATTTGTCCATCAAAAATAAAACGTTCACAAGCAGAAATAAAAAAATAAATAAAACATGCACTCACCCCTGCCAGGCTGCCACGATGAAGGCCGTCCTCATCCTCATCACTGACCATTGTCCTCCATTGCCACAAACAATGCAGTACAATAACAAATACAATCAAATTTCCCCTAACCCCTTAATCACCTTATCGGTTAGTAAAGGCTATAGTAATTAAGGGGTTACCCCACCCTCCCCTCTACACACCCAGGAGGCCTAACACCATCCCAAGGCAACTACGCATATAATATGGGCCTGATTTACCACTATAGCAAAAAATAAAACACATTTCATAGCAAACTAAATACATAACAAATGCCAATAAACAATTGATTGGCACAGTGGGTACATCATGCCCATATAATATGGACATGATTTAGCACTATGCTAGTCAATGGTCAATCTAAAAAATAACCACCACAAACATGTAATAAAAACAGGCACCAAATAAACAACAATACAAAAGTAAACACAACAAAACTAGCAGCAATCTGTTAATCAAATACCAAATAAAGACCACAATTAACCATTAAAATACCAAAACAATACCAGCAATAAATAAAAGAAAGCTCCAAATAAACACCATCAGTAAAATTAAAAATAGCAATAATCCACTATTAAAAAGCAAACACAAAAAAACCCCTGAAATTATCCATTGAAAATACCACCAAATATGCCTGCATACAAAATCAAAACACAAAATAAAGAGCATCTAAACAAAAAAACTAAGTACCAAAATACATTTAAAATACATAAAAGCAAGCATTTGCCAAAATAACCATTGCTTGTCACTGTATGTATGTTTGTATGTATAGCCATAAAGGGGCATACATATATACATATGCAGGGCAATGCAAAAAAAAGAAAAAAACCATACCATACATTTTATGTTTTTTCTTACCTTTAGATGTCTTCACCCGCCGATTCCTGTGGTCTCAGCAAGCTCTCGAACCAATCCACGATTCAAAACAGCACCAGACCACAGGTAAAGTCCAAAGTCCTTTTCTTCTTTCTTTATCTCCATCTGTTAATATAATCCATTTAGGGGTCTTCTTTCATCTTTTTCTGTATCTTCTTCTTCATCTTTATCCATTTTCATCTGTAATGGCATTGTATTCCTATTGGGGAGGAGGTCCTACCTCCTCAGCTTCTTGCCATCAAATGAGGCTGCACAGGCTTTTATATGGCCTGTGACGTCACATTTTAGTGGCAAATGGTTCACACGTTATCTGATTGGCTGTGAAAACCATCTGTCTTTTTTTTATTTTTTATGTGACGTCAAATAAAGGGAAAGAAGCCAACCAATCAGAATGGCTGTGCTTCTTTTCCCTTTAAAATTGCATCACAAAATCCAGCATGGCAAACGTCACATGTTACTTCAGTCAATTAGATTGGAAGATGTATATCACCAATATGATTGGTTGTAGTAGACCATGTGACGAGTCGATTTTGGCAAAGATGTGATGCCATCCAAATGGAGTCACATGGTCAACTACAACCAATCAGATTGGGGATATACATCTCCCAATCTGATTGACTGAAATAACATGTGACAGTGGCCATGTGGTTTTTGTGACGTCATGTTAAAGGGAAAGGAAGCACAGCCATTCTGATTGGATGGCTTCACTCCCTTTACATGACGTCACATTAAAAAAAAGGCACATGGTTTTCACAGCCAATACATCACATGCCATATAAAAGCCTCATTTGAAGCCAAGAAGCTGAGGAAGTAGGATCTCCTCCAGAAGAAGAAGAAGAAGAAGAAGAAGAAGAAGACTCCCAAATGGATTACTATTAACAGATGGAGATTATGAAAGAAGAAAAGGATTTAAGACTATACCTGTGGGTCGTTGCTGTTTTGGATCATGGATTTGTTTGAGAGCTTGTTGAAACCATGGGAATCGAAGTGTGAAGACATCTAAAGGTAAGAAAAACATTGAATGTATGTTATTTTTACTTTCCAGGTTTGTTTCATTGTATTTTTATTCATTATGTAATTTTTTGGATTGCCAATTGCTTGTGTAACGGTTTTTCTGGCCCGGCATGACCCACCCAATCTCACATTGGCCCCTGTGGTCTAACCGATCCCCATTACAGTGTGATAGTGTCTGGTGGTACACCTGTTGGCAACAGGACTCCTGAGTCTCCCGCATGATGGTGTGTGGGGAGGACCAGTCCGGACCAGGGGCAGCTGAGGTAAGTGTGCTGAGTCCTACCTAGTTCCAGTGCAGCGCCTCCACCTCATCAGGATCCCTTCGGTCACTTGGGGATGGTCCTGACGAGGAATCCTCTGTGGTGCTCCTCTCTGTACATCAACTCCACACATGTACACGAGAGGGTTTGTGATTAAGAGCATCTTTATTGGTTGATGTTGGCAGCTGCCCCTCGCAGTAGTTTCTTTAGCCACTCATTGTCCCTCAGTGCTTCCCTTTGAAAGGTGAATTCTCCTTAATAGGATTCCTATCCCAGCCGGGATGTCTTTACCCTGTGCCAGGTCCCTGGACACAGCTTCCTACTCAGCTACCATAACATAACTCTTGCAGACTATTCAGAACTCCTGCAGAACTCAGGACTCAGCTAGAACTCTGGCCCACTGCTCAGAACCACGCAGGACACAGAACTAACTTTTAGACACAGTGCTGTGCCTTATGTACACTCGGAAGCTGACACACCTCTGACATCACTAACCATGGAGTCAGAGCCTGTGACCACTCCCCATCCATACACAGGGCACCCCCACCAGGGTGTGTGAGGGCAAACATCCATAATTACTGCTGGGCATGCCCACAACTTACCAGGCCTTACTGTCAGCAGGAGAGATGACTGTAGCCATTTTACATGACCGCTACATTCTCCCCCTGGTGAATCCCATTGCCCTCGTCTGGGACCTAAATTTAAATACTTTCTTCCAGGAAGCACTGTAACACATAACACATAAGTTAACATCACAGATTGTACATTATACAAAAAAAATGACCACAGTGACATTTCGCCAAGCCCGCCCCGACCAGCAGCCACGAGCCGCAAAATGCCTTAGTACCCCCTAATAATAGTGACTCGGGTCAGGTTTCTTAACCTCTCTACCACCCATGTCCAGGACCGTGACATGATGTGCCTAGGCAGTCTTCTCGGGCCTATAGGTCACCCCTGTGTTTGTGTATATTCCTCCCTATACTCCACACTCGCATCAGGTGATCTATTCTGTCTTGCCCTCCTCCCAGTAACGTACTCCCCTTATTGACTAGGTACATCTCGATGTTTCCCTAGCACCACCTTTCCCTGTTCTCTTCTATCTCCTCCATGAGGGGTTTCAGGGACATAAGGGTACTCAACCCGTGGGAAGACTTGTATCGAGCCATTATTGCAGCTTTCCGCTCTACTGATCCTAATTAGGTCAGCCCTACCTGCCCTCCCAGGTAGCACCATGACAGGGTTCGTAGGATCCACAGGATCGGACAGTGTGTCGGGACCCATGGGCTCTATCTCCCTGTGCTCTATCTTATACCACCGTTCCGCAGCTCTCTGTCTCGCTGTTCAGGGGTGAATTCTCCCGGCCCCACAAAAGTCAACTAAATCCTCCCTTCTAAAAGGAATCGCGTACGATCCATCCGGACGCATAACCTTCAAAGAGGGGCGCCCACAACGGTGTTCCTTGAACCTATGTGAATCCCCGAGTCACTCTTCCGCATCCCCCCATGAGAATACCCCGATTGTCCGTGCGACCGTGGTACGGACCACGTGATGATCCCAGGGCCTTGTCTCTGTTTTATTGGTCACAGGAGGCAACCACCGACCCTACGCGGCCTGTTGCCTAATTCTCCCCCTCCCCGCGAAATGCCCTCCGTAGCGCAACTGCGCTGGCTCTTTCCCCAGTCCGTCTCTCCTCCCCCCCCCCCAAGGGTATGTCCACAAGTTCCAGGCTAGGCGGGGACCCCGGGGACAGGTGATGGGGGCAGGATTCTACCTAGGGTGGGGTTGGGTCGTAAGGGCAAGAGGGGATACGCCACGGGGCAGACCCATTCCTGGCTTTCCATGGACTGATCCAAGGAGGATAGTCACCCTAATCCGTCTGGGTTTCGCCCATCCAGCTCTTGGGCCTTTGAGGTGATCGGGGACCTTCCACGATCGCCGAAGCGTCGCTGCATCCTTCCCGTCGTTCCGCCGTCACCACCGGAAATGATTGTCCTCACCGGAACCGGAAGCGCCGCCATCGGGTGGACCCCCATGCGGATCTCTTCCTCAATGACGACATCGGAAGCTCCGCCGTCGTCTCAACGGAAGTGGTATCTTTTTCCGCACGTGCGTCTTGGGCTGGCACGGCCTCTTGTTTCCGAGACACCGTCTACCGGAGCAAGGTAGTGAGTGGCTTTCTCTTACATCCCGCAGGGGTGTGAGGTCTCGCCGTTTGCCACCATATCCTGGGCCGAGGGACCTGTTCCCAGGCTGCTACTCACGCTACGGGGTGTCGTCCTCCCGGTTCTGTCCTGGGCCTCGATTTCACCTCGTAGTTCGCGGAGATCCTCATCCGAGTAATCCCCTTCCGACTTAGGGTCACCGATCGGGGCGATAGTCTTTTTTCAGCGCGGGTCGGGGGGCGACCCGACCGTCTCGGTTGCTGCTGACCCAGACGATTTATTCGACTCCAGTCCCCTTTCACCCGGACTTGCACGATTGATCCACAGTGCACCAGGAGGACTCGGCGGAGCGCCTAGCCGTATCCGGGGGGTCAGCAGATGGATGGAAATGAACGTCGGCATTGGCCAAAGTATAATGTCCGATTGTGGGCAGCGTGCCGCTGTGTTAACAATGCCTCCGGGCAGCCCGCATTGAAGGCAGAGCCCGACCACGTCTCGGTATGGCCACCCTGACCACCAGTACCCCGCCGGGGTACCGAGTAGGGCTGGGTGGAGGACCATAGTGCCCACAGTGGAGGAGCAGGCCATTCTTTTAGTAGGGACCAATTTCTGTGTAGGTTCTCTCCAGTTCAGTGGTTCCTCGCAACTGACGCGTAGAAGCTTCTGGCCAGCACTTCCTGCTGTTCCTCCTTCCGCTGGCATAGCTGGAACCCGCCCCAGGGGTTGCAATTAGGGGGGGTCCCACAGGGGAATAGACATGCCCCTTAATTAAAGGCCGCGCCTTTCTCAGTCCCTGGTGGGCGCGGTCTGCGTTTTCGCCGCCAATTTTTCATCAGAGGGGGATCTTTGCCCGCGGCTAGTTCCCGCCTTTCTCCTGGCAGCTGCTTTCCGGCAAAATATCCCTCCTTTTTGCACGTACCTCCGCGGCCGAACTACTTCTTGTAGTGGCACCGTCTGGATATCAGTCCTTGGGCCCAGTGGGTGCATTCCCACCGGCCATAATTGAAAGTCACTCCCCCTGGTGGAAATCAGGGAGGGTCCCATAGACTAAGGTTGACTCAGCACAGGGGGCCGAGTGAGTCACTGTCCATGAAGGCGCAGCCATAGCTTTCGCGCCATACCCCCCTGGGGCGGGCTCTACTGTTCGCGCCATTTCCCGGCCAGCTCTTGCAAGTTCTGTATCAGCCATTCTCTTGCGACTGGCCCATGCGTTCTCCCTCGCAAGCCGGGAACCGCCATTTTGGTTGGCTTTTAAGCCCGAAATGTCAGTTTGTTTGCTCTTCTCTGGGTTCCCCCCCAGCTATCACAAGTCCTCACACTCTTCAGGATGGCCCCTGTGTCCCAGACAGGACAAAACGGGGCAGCCACAGCCTTCGTCCACTCCAGAGCAGATTAGTTAAAGACAGCTCAGCGACAGTTGCTCTTCAGGGGGCGCACGCCACGGGTGCCTTCCCATCAGCCTCTGATGCCATTTTGGGCTCTCCGCACCACGCGGATCCTCCATTCCTTGGGTTGTCACGCTCTCGTACCAATTATCGTACAGTGGGCTCCGCTCTGCGGGGCAGCCACCACACCAGTACAATAAAGATTGCTCAGATGCACCACCACATGTGTACTGATCTAGGCTGGACTCATGTTGCACTACCTCAGGCTAGGCTCACTCTCTCAGTGTCTGCTGTAACTCCTTCCCCCAGTTGTGCTCCACTATGGTAAGTGTCGGAATGGGCTAGAGTACTCTGGCTCTGCCATGACAGTACTTGGGCGTTCTACTCTCTGGTCAGCCTAGCGCAGACCCTCTCCAGGATTCCTGACCACGTTAACAGGCTATCCCTTCTGGCGTCCTACCAACAGCACTACCTCAAAGTGACTCGGTCAGCTATAGCCCCTCCCAGACCCTCACTCCTTTCAGGCCCCTAGGTCGTTCCCTGCGACAGACAATACCCCGTAGCCCCTGACCACCCCTAGGTCCGTCCCTACGCAGCACAGGTTGGAGCAGCAGACGCTCTCCTGTTTCCCAGTGTGCCTAGCTAGAGCCTGTCCTGATGACAGATCTGATCTCAGCAGCTCGCCTGCAAATGTAACGGTTTTTTCTGGCCCGGCCTGACCCACCCAATCTCACATTGGCCTGTGGTCTAACCGGTCCCCCATTACAGTGTGATAGTTTGGTGGTGCACCTGTTGGCAACAGGACTCCTGAGTATCCCGCATGATAGTGTGTGGGGGAGGACCCGTCCAGACAGGCAGCTGAGGTAGTGTGCTGAGTCCTACCTAGTTCCAGTGCAGCGCCTCCACCTCATCAGGATCCCTTCGTCACTTGGGTGGTCCTGACGAGGAACTCCTCTGTGGTGCTCCTCTCTGTAAATTCACTCCACACATGTACACGAGAGGGTTTGTGATAAGAGCATCTTATGGTTGATGTGGGCTAGCTGCCCCTCGCAGTAGTTTCTTAGCCACTCATTGTCCCTCAGTGCTTCCCTTTGAAAGGTGTAATTTCCTTTAATAGGGATTCCCTATCCCAGCCGGGATGGTCTTTACACTGTACCAGGTCCCTGGACACAGTCTTCCTACTCAGCTACCATAACATAACTCTTGCAGACTATTCAGAACTCCTGCAGAACTCAGGACTCAGCTAGAACTCTGGCCAAGCTGCTCAGAACCACGCAGGACACAGAACTAACTTTTAGACACAGTGCTGTGCCTTATGTACACTCTGGAAGCTGACACACCTCTGACATCACTAACCATGGAGTCAGAGCCTGTGACCACTCCCATCCATACACAGGGCACCCCACCAGGGTGTGAGGGCAAACCTCCATAATTACTGCTGGCATGCCCACAACTTACCAGGCCTTACTGTCAGCAGGAGAGATGACTGTAGCCATTTTACATGACCGCTACATTCTCCCCCTGGTGAATCCCATTGCCCTCGCTGGGACCTAAATTTAAATACTTTCTTCCAGGAAGCACTGTAACACATAACACATAATTGTTAACATCACAGATTGTACATTATACAAAAAAAATGACCACAGTGACATTTCGCCAAGCCCGCCCCGACCAGCAGCCACGAGCCCGCAAAATGCCTTAGTACCCCCTAATAATAGTGACTCGGGTCAGGTTTCTTAACCTCTCTACCACCCATGTCCAGGACCGTGACATGATAGTGCCTAGGCAGTCCTCTCTCGGGCCTATAGGTCACCCTGTGTTTGTGTATATTCCTCCCTATACTCCACACTCGCATCAGGTGATCTATTCTGTCCTCTGCCCTCCTCCCAGTAACGTCACTCCCCTTATTGACTAGGTACATCTCGATGGTTTCCCTAAGCCACCTTTCCCTGTTCTCTTCTATCTCCTCCATGAGGGGTTCAGGGACATAAGGGTACTCCAACCCGTGGGAAGACTTGTATCGAGCCATTATTGCCCGTTCCGCTCTACTGATCCTAATTAGGTCAGCCCTACCTGCCCTCCCAGGTAGCACCCATGACAGGGGTTCGTCAGGATCCACAGGATCGGACAGTGTGTCGGGACCCATGGGCTCTATCTCCCTGTGCTCTATCTTATACCACCGTTCCTGCAGCTCTCTGTCTCGCTGTTCAGGGGTGAATTCTCCCTTGGCCCACCAAAAGTCAACTACATCCTCCCTTCTAATAAGGAATCGCGTACGATCCATCCAGGCCGCATAACCTTCAAAGAGGGGCGCCCACCAACGGTGTTCCTTGAACCTATGTGAATCCCCTGAGTCACTCTCTTCCGCATCCCCCCATGAGAATACCCCCGATGTCCGTGCCGACCGTGGTACGGACCACCGTGATGATCCCAGGGCCTTGTCCTCTGTTTTATTGGTCACAGGAGGCAACCACCGGCCTACCGCGGCCTTGCCTAATTCTCCCCCTCCCCGCGAAATGCCCTCCGTAGCGCAACTGCGCTGTCTTTCCCCAGTCCGTCTCTCCTCCCCCCCCCCCCAAGGGTATGTCCACAAGTTCCAGGCTAGGCGGGGACCCCGGGGAACAGGTGATGGGGGCAGGGATTCTACCTAGGGCGTGGGGTTGGGCGTAAGGGCAAGAGGGGATACGCCACGGGGCTACGACCCATTCCTGGCTGTCCATGGACTGATCCAAGGAGGATAGCTCACCCTCATCCGTCTGCGGTTCGCCCATCCAGCTCTTGGGCCTTTGAGGTGATCGGGGACCTTCACCCGATCGCCGAAGCGTCGCTGCATCCTTCCCGTCTGTTCCGCCGTCACCACCGGAAATGATGTCCTCACCGGAACCGGAAGCGCCGCCATCTTGGGTGGGACCCCCATGCGGGATCTCTTCCTCAATGACGACATCCGGAAGCTCCGCCGTCGTCTCCACCGGAAGTGGTATCTTTTCCGCACGTGCGTCTTGGGCCTGGCACGGCCTTGTTTCCGCTACACCGTCTACCGGAGCAAGGTAAGTGAGTGGCTTTCTCTTACCATCCCGCAGGGGTGTAGGCGTCTCTCGCCCGTTGCCACCATATCCTGGGCCGGAGGGACTCCTGCTTCCCAGGCTGCTACTCACGCTACGGGGTGTCGTCCTCCCCGGTTCTGTCCTGGGCCTCGATTTCACCTCCGCTAGTTCGCGGAGATCCTCATCCGAGTAATCCCCCTTCCCTGACTTAGGGGTCACCGATCGGGGCGATAGTCTTTTTTCAGCGCGGTCGGGGGGCGACCCGACCGTCTCGGTTGCTGCTGACCCAGACGATTTATTCGACTCCAGTCCCCTTTCTCCGGGACTTGCACGATTGATCCACAGTGCACCAGGAGACTCGGCGGAGCGCCTAGCCGTATCCCCCGGGGGGTCAGCAGATTGGATCGGAATGAACGTCGGCATTGGCCACAAGTATAATGTCCCGCATTGTGGGCAGCGTGCCGCTGTGTTAACAATGCCTCCGGGCAGCCCGCATTGAAGGCAGAGCCCGACCACCGTCTCGGTATTGGCCACCCTGACCACCAGTACCCCGCCGGGTACCGAGTAGGGCTGGGTGGAGACCATAGTGCCCACAGTGGAGGAGCAGGCCATTCTTTTAGTAGGGACCACTTTCTGTGTAGGTCTCTCCAGTTCAGTGGTTCCTCGCAACTGACCGGTAGAAGCTTCTGGGCCAGCCACTTCCTGCTTCGGCTCCTCCTTCCGCTGGCATAGCTGGAACCCGCCCCCAGGGGTTGCAATTATGGGCGGGTCCCACAGGGGAATAGCATGCCCCTTAATTAAGGCCGCGCCTTTCTCAGTCCTGGTGGGCGCGGTCTGCGTTTTCGCGCCAATTTCTTCATCAGAGGGGGATTCTTTGCCCGCGGCTAGTTCCCGCCTTCTCCTGGCAGCTGCTTTCCGTGCAAAATATCCCTCCTTTTTGCACGTTACCTCCGCGGCCGGAACTACTTCTTGTAGTGGCACCGTCTGGATATCAGTCCTTGGGCCCAGTGGGTGCATTCCCACAGGCCATAATTGAAAGTCACTCCCCCTGGTGGAAATCAGGGGAGGGTCCCATAGACTAAGCGGTTGACTCAGCACAGGGGCCGAGTGAGTCACTGTCCATGAAGGCGCAGCCATAGCTTTCGCGCCATACCCCCCATGAGGGCGGGGCTCTACTGTTCGCGCCATTCCCGGCCAGCTCTTTGCAAGTTCTGTATCAGCCATTTTCTCTGCGACTGGCCCATGCGGTCTCCCTAGCAAGCGGGAACCGCCATTTTGGTTGGCTTTTAAGCCCGAAATGTCAGTTTGTTTGCTCTTCTCGCTGGGTTCCCCCCCAGCTATCACAATGTCCTCACACTCTTCAAGGATGGCCCCTCGGTGTCCCAGACAGGACAAAAACGGGGCAGCCACAGCCTTCGCTCCACTCCAGAGCAGATTAGTTAAAGACAGCTCAGCGACAGTTTGCTCTTCAGTGGGGCGCACGCCACGGGTGCCTTCCCCATCAGCCTCTGATCGCCATTTTGGGCTCTCCGCACCACGCGGATCCTCCATTCCTTGGGTTGTCACGCTCTCGTACCAATTATCGTACATGGGGCTCCGCTCTGCGGGGCAGCCACCACACCAGTACAATAAAGATTGCTCAGATGCACCACCACATGTGTACCTGATCTAGGCTGGACTCATGTTGCACTACCTCAGGCTAGGCTCACTCTCTCAGTGTCTGCTGTAACTCCTTCCTCCCAGTCTGTGCTCCCTATGGTAAGTGTCTGGAATGGGCTAGAGTACTCTGGCTCTGCCATGCAGTACTTGGGGCGTCTACCTCTCTTGGTCAGCCTAGCGCAGACCCTCTCCAGGATTCCTGACCACGTTAACAGGCTATCCCTTCTGGCGTCCTACCAACTAGCACTACCTCAAAGTGACTCGGTCAGCTATAGCCCGGCTCCAGACCCCTCACTCCTTTCAGGCCCCTAGGTCGTCCCTGCGAACCGACAATACCCCGTCAGCCCCTGACCACCCCTAGGTCCGTCCCTACGCAGCACAGAGTGGCAGCAGACGCTCTCCCTGTTTCCCAGTGTGCCTAGCTAGAGCCTGTCCTGATGACAGATCTGATCTCAGCAGCTCGCCTGCAAATGTAACGGTTTTTCTGGCCCGGCCTGACCCACCCAATCTCACATTGGCCCCTGTGGTCTAACCGGTCCCCATTACAGTGTGATAGTGTCTGGTGGTGCACCTGTTGGCAACAGGACTCCTGAGTCTCCCGCATGATAGTGTGTGGGGAGGACCCGTCCAGACAGGCAGCTGAGGTAGTGTGCTGAGTCCTACCTAGTTCCAGTGCAGCGCCTCCACCTCATCAGGATCCCTTCGGTCACTTGGGGATGGTCCTGACGAGGAACTCCTCTGTGGTGCTCCTCTCTGTACATTCACTCCACACATGTACACGAGAGGGTTTGTGATTAAGAGCATCTTTATTGGTTGATGTGGGCTAGCTGCCCCTCGCAGTAGTTTCTTTAGCCACTCATTGTCCCTCAGTGCTTCCCTTTGAAAGGTGTAATTCTCCTTTAATAGGGATTCCCTATCCCAGCCGGGATGTCTTTACCCTGTACCAGGTCCCTGGACACAGTCTTCCTACTCAGCTACCATAACATAACTCTTGCAGACTATTCAGAACTCCTGCAGAACTCAGGACTCAGCTAGAACTCTGGCCAAGCTGCTCAGAACCACGCAGGACACAGAACTAACTTTTAGACACAGTGCTGTGCCTTA